>WTXD01000075.1:0-110645 GCA_022496205.1 Gloeopeniophorella convolvens | reverse complement strand
GGAACTAACTAAAACTATCAGGTAACTCCAAGAAACATTAGCTATAACTTTACTCATCCTATAGGAATGCTTGTTGAGTGTTTCTATTATCTAGAGACCTATTAGTAAGTTATCCTGAGCCCATTCCTAGGTAGCTATAGAACTCTAAGATGAAAAAATATAAAGTAAATGAGTGTATAAAGAAGGAAATAACCAATGAAAAGAAAGGTATTAGTAAGATATAGTTATATAGTCTAAGAGGATAAGTGGATGTAGAAACTAAGTAAAAAATGGTAGAGTTCAGTAGTGTATGCTCTGAAATTGCACTGGAAGTTGGTGTATAGGGCATCTGAGTTGTAAAATAATCTAGGTGATGTTAGATAAGAAGTAGTAGAACATAGGTGTGAGTTATTATAAAGTTGAAGTATATTGAAAGAAAAGAAAAGATAAGAGATTATAACATTGGTCTACTATGGCTCACACCCTTTATGGCTATATAATTATAACACTTCTAATCTAATCTAATCTAATCTAATCTAATCTAATCTAATCTAAGTAGTCAAAACAATCTTTATATTCTCTTATTAATGTAAATTTACTATCAAGATCTTTTATCTAGGTTTTTTTCTTATATCTTATCTCCTATCTAGATCTTCTTATCACCCTTTATCTACCATTTAGATCTTCTTATCAATCTTTATCTATTATCTAGATCTTCTTATCAATCCTTATCTATTATCTAGATCTATTTTATCAATCCTTATCTACTATCTAAATCTCCTTATTATCCTTTATTTAGATAATAGATCTCTTTATCAATCTTAATCAATTAGCCAGATTATCTTATCAGTGTTGATCTACTACTAAGATCTCTTATCAGTGCTAATCTATAGATCTGATCTTCTTATCAACCCTTATCTATCATTTGAATCTTACTATCAGCAGTTATCTAGTGGCTAGATCTTCTTATCAGCCTTAATCAGTTATCTATATCTTATCTACCCTTTAGATTAATCTTTTATTTACTATAATAGCTATAGTAGTAATCACTATAGTATTTACTACTACCTATTGTATTTACTATATCACCACAGTAGTAACTAGTATAGTATATACTACAATACTACAGTAACAATTAGTGTAGTATATACTATAGTATCACAGTAATAACCAGTGTAGTATACACTATAGTACTACAGTAATAACCAGTAGTAGTATATACTATGCTTTCATGGCATAGTAGTTACTACTATGGATACTACTGCTGTGGTTATTAGTGCAAAAAACTACTTCACTATTGTGGATATTAGTGAAGTAGTTTTTACAAAATTAACCACCAGTATTGGATAGCCGTACAAAGAATAAATTTTGCATGAACTTGTCGTGTTCAGGCATGTACTTCATGTTCTGCAGCCCTTTCCCTCATTCTTGACGTTCAAAGGAATTTATGGCTGCTTGGATGAGCCCAATGAAGACTGGCTTGTCATCAAACTTCCCTGCTACAGCTTTCCGAGTGAAACACCGGAGCGTTTCATGAAAGTCTGATGTCTGCGCGAAACATGATTAATCTCGGGTTGATCTTGAATTTTGAACCTGTATAGGTAGTACGTACCCCCTTAATAAGGTCACCATATCCCGCAGCGTACATCTTTCCTGTTGCAGCTGGCTGGAAGATATGAGGAGTAAATTTTCGATTCTCTTGTTCCTCTGGTTCGTCTTTGTCGATCACTCGGGAAAATGCGGACGAACGCTTCACAATCAAACATTCAGCACAGGTGTAACGTTCGTGCGCGACTCGGGTTCAGGTGTTGAATCGTCGTCGCTGGGCACGGACGGCTCTGGTTCGCGTCGATGCTCCCAGTCGGGACTCGATGCGACGAAGGGTTCGGTTGGAGTCAAGTTCGTGGATCCGCGTGGATCCTCGTCGATAGGCTGGGACGTGGTGACGATGGGCGACCAATCGGGTCGCTCGGACTGAGGATAGAGAGGAGAAGGGACTCGTATTCGCGCTGTAGCTACTGTACTGGAGAATACAGGAGGACAAGCTTGTAGTTACAGAGCGAATGAGCTAGTCCTTAAATACTCGACGCGGCACAGCTATATCGTACAGAAGGGTTTGCATAAACGAAGACAGGGATCCTGGTAGTCGTAAACGAGGCGCGAGGAGTCAGGGAGGCGGTGCGGCGCAAGGGAACGAGGAGACGAGACGAGCGGCGCAGCGCGAGAACGAGGCGCGTACCGTACGAAAAAGGAAAGAGTAAGAAAAAATAGTAGGGCAGTACGTAGAGCCGTAACATTACCCCCGCTTTAGGATGAAAGCCCCAGCTTTCAGATGTCGAGGTGAGGGGGGTCCGTGCGTGACGACGGCCGTGCTGTCCCTCATCGGATAAGGGTCTTGACGACAACGAGGCGTTCCTCGCTCGTTGCTGGGGCCGCCGAGTGGTTTGACCTAATCGATCCGGAGCTGGAGCTGGAGCTCGCATGGGCGGGATGCGATTGAGGCGTCGGTGTCCGGTGGTGGTATAGATGTTGTCGAGATGGGCGCGTCGGACGAGGGCCGCGTTTCGAGCCTGACTACCACGGGTCAACGTCACGGGCGAGGCGATAACGCCGCTCTTGTAGCGCGTTGACCTCGTTGTCGATCGCCCGATTTGGCGGTGGAAGTCTGGAGCGGGGATGTCTCCCACGACCCGGGTCAGCGAGCTGTCGGATGCGACTCATCATGTGGGGTTCGGACGCTACGAGGTCCGTGTAGAAGTCGGCGCGTAAGGCGGTCTGGGACCGGGGTGGGGTCCGCGAGGCACGGACGCACACCTCGTAGGAGTGGCGGTGGCGAGTGCGAGGTAATACGGTTCAGCGCAATCGATGAGTTTATAATAGCGGGGGCGCACTATGTCCCCGTAGGGTCCGGTGATGGTGAACTCTTTCACGTGCTCCCCCTCGTTCTTGGTGAACCCCCTGAGTCGGGGGTCGTGCTGGAACTCCACGATCGCCCTAGTGAGGTACCGGTTGATTACCGCGTCGTCCGTCCGGTCCGCTTCGTCGAGGAGGTATTGGACGCGTTCTTGAGGTAAGTTCAACCAGTCTTCTACCTCCTTGAGCTGGTCCAGCGCGTACTGGACGATGAGAGAGCGGAGTTCGACTGGGAAGGGGTGGTCGGGGAGATGGAGCGACATTGCTCCGATGGTGATTGTGGCGGCGCGTTGAATAAGTTTCTCCATGGCGTCGTCTTCGTGGAGTATCTCTTGTTCGACCGACTCTCGGCGTTCACGCTCCGCTTCTGGGGTAGGGGGAGATGGTGGAACAAGGTGGGCCTCGTTGTAGGCCTGGGTTTCTTCTTCAGTCGGGACCGTGGCCTCGTGAACCTCGGCGGCGTCGTTGAAGGAGGCATGTAAGCGTGCCAGGTGCTGGGGTCCGTGGCAGGAGGGGGACGGGGAGTGGAGCCTCGGATACGGGTGTTCCGCCCGGAGAGGGGGGAGAGTCGAATGTAGTGGGGGCTTGCATGAGGACGATGGGTCTATGGTCGTAGATACGATGTAGTCGGGGGACTGGGGATGTATGGAGGAGAGGGAGTGCGGGAGCAGTGGACAGGGCGTCGTAGTCGGTGTTGTTGAATGTGAAGGACATGGTGGAAGTGCTCGGTTGTTGTAGACCGGGGAGTCTGACGAAAAGATGAGAAATTACCCCCCCTTTTAAGAGCGACGTCCTCGTTGCTTCGTGGGATAAAGGGTCGGTCCTGGTGCGTCAGGGTGTGTTTTGTGAAACGCTTCGACTGCCTCCTGTGCATGCATGAGGCTTGCTGGAACCATTCATTCTCGGCGTCTGGGAAGCCGAGCCACTTGATGAGGTACTCATTTTCTTGCGGAAAACACGAGAGTTGAGGATTGCTTCTATCTCTTGTCCTCTTCACCGTCGATAAGGTCAGGGGGTGGTGGTGTGAAGTTGGGTCCATGTTCGGTCGTCTCGTGTATGGCGTCAACAACGAGGCGTGAAACACGTTGTGGATGCGAAAATGAGTGGGAAGGGCGAGCTGGAAGGAGACAGGGGATAACTTCTTCGTTATCTTGAATGGTCCGTGGCGGCGTGGTGCTAGTTTTGCTGTGGGGTATGCTGTGTGGAGGTTCTTGCCTTCTAGCCACACGTGTTGACCTTCTTGCAATGAGGGGGTGTTCCTCCTCGTCGTTCTTTCATTCTCGTACTTGCCCATTTGAGGGCGGTGTGCGTCGTGTCGGATGTCGTTAATTCATTGGAGTCGTTCAGTGACTCCTGGTAATCGTGATGTTCCGGTGTACTTCCGGTATCGTCTGGTCGGTACCCCATCATGACTTCGAATGGGGTTTTGTTCGTGGTGGAGTGTTGGTTTGAGTTATGCGCAAACTCGGCGAGCGGTAACCAATCTGCCCAGTCGTTTTGCCGTCCGTTTACCCAGAATCGGAGATACTGTTCGAGTTCTTGGTTTACTCGTTCAGTTTGTCCATCTGTTTGTGGGTGGTAAGCCGTGGACATTTTTTGTTTAATCTGCAATTTCTTGCAGAGTTCTTTGGTGAAGTGGGCAGTGAACCGCGTGTCTCGATCGGAGATGATGCTTGCCGGTAGTCCGAACCGTCGGAAGACGTGGTCGATGTAGAGTTTTGTGACATCGGTCGCCATCATAGCTTCTTTGCAGGGTATGAACACTGCTCCTTCGTGCTGTCGTGGTCGACTACGACGAATATTGAGTCGTAGCTGTTGGATTTGGGTAATTTCGTGATGAATCCATTGCGACATGTCTAAAGGGAGTGGTTTGTCGTTCTGGTTCGATCGGCATGAGTTCGACTTTTGGTTTATGAGTCAGAACCTTCATCCTTTGACAGTCAGCGCATCCTTGTACGTATTTTTGCACGAATTCGTTGATTCCTACCCAATGCCATGTTGTTTGACCTTTTCTTAGGTTTTGTGGATTCCTGGATGTCCGGCGCTTGGTCGATCGTGATATTGTCTCACGATTTCTTGTTTAAGTGCCTTGTCATCGGTACCCATCGTGCCCTTGTGCGTTTTCTATCCAACCGGTACTCTTCTCCGTATATTGTGGGGGCATACTTGTTCGTTTAGTCGTTGTTGGTATTGGACTCGTTCTTCTACGTTGCGTCGGAGGAATTCAGCGAGGTGGACAAATACTTCCTCTGGTAGGAGGACGGTATTCTCGTTGTCTTGACTTCCGTCGTCGTGATCTGGTCGTCGAGATAGTGCATCTGCTGGAGTATGGTCTCGTCCGGGTACATGTTTGATTACGAAGTTGAAGTCAGCTAGTTCTTCATGCCAGCGCGCTTGTCTCCTTGTCACTTTCCGAGCTTGTCGGAAGTATAAGAGATTTTGGTGGTCCGTGAGAATTGTGATTGGGTGAAGCGCTCCAGCGAGATGATGTCTCCATTCTTTGAGGGCTTTGATCACCGCCAGCAATTCTCGGTCATAGATGTCATAATTTCGTTCCGGGGGTGTGAACGAACTGGAATAATACGCAACAGGATGTCGCTTGCCGTCTTCCTTCTCTTGGGAGAGGACCGCTCCAGTGGCGAACGCGGATGCGTTGGTCTCTAAGAAGAAGGGAAGGTCGTGGTCTATATGTCGTAGGACGGGTTTGTTGAGGAAAGCGCAC
Source organism: Gloeopeniophorella convolvens (assembly GCA_022496205.1). Classification (NCBI taxonomy): domain Eukaryota; kingdom Fungi; phylum Basidiomycota; class Agaricomycetes; order Russulales; genus Gloeopeniophorella; species Gloeopeniophorella convolvens. Next base: position 105,031 of record WTXD01000075.1, on the reverse strand, counting down.
TTCAGTTGGTCGAACGCGTTTTGTTCTTGTTGTCCCCAATGCCAGGGGTTCTCCTTCTTTGTGAGGTCATTAAGGGGTCGTGCGATCTTCCCAAAGTCTTTGATGAACCGGCGGTAGAAGTTACCAAAACCTAGAAAGGCTCGGACGTGTTTGACCGATTTGGGTACTGGCCAGTCTGCGATGCCTTTGACCTTGATCGGGTCCATGGCTAGTCCGGTTCCGTCGATCACCACTCCAAGGTACTCCACTTGGTCCACTTCAAAGGTACATTTCTCCGGTTTTAGGTACAAGTCGTTGTCTTGTAGTTTGGTGAGTACGCGGTGTACCATTTTACGGTGCAGTTCAATGTCGTTTGGGGTTGCGATGAGTATGTCGTCCATATAAATGATCACTATCCGGAATCGATTTCTTCCTTGAAGATTTCGTTCATCATCGTTTGGAAGGTAGAAGGTGAGTTGGTTAATCCAAAGAACATGACCATGGGTTCGAATAGTCCTCGGTTGGTTTTAAACGCTGCTTCCATTGGTCGCCTTCCTTGATTCGGATGTTGTTGTACCCCCATCGCACATCGAACTTGGTGAAGATCTTTGCGTGTTGAACTTGTGGATTAGTTCTTCGATGAGGGGAGGGGGTAGTGGTTCCGGATGGTATATTCGTTCAGTCGTCGATAGTCCTGTACTGGGCGTAGTTTCCCGTCCTTTTTCTTGACGAAGAAGAAGGGTGATGCGTATTTGGAGCCTGAGGATCGGATGTAGCCTTTGTCCAGATGTTCCTTGACGAATTTGTCTAGGGCTTCTTGTTCCGATGGCGAAAGCGGGTATACCTTGCAATTTAACTCCGGGGGTGCGTTTTCCTTGAGGTCTATTGCATGATCCCATGGTCGGGGATCAGGGAATCGTTGAGCCGCTTCTTCGCTGAAGACTTTGTGATATTGCTGGTATTCCGGGGGAATACCAGTCGTCGTGATAGGTGTTGCCGCCTCTGCCATTTGTTGTGCTTGTGAGATACGATTGACGATATTTTGGTTGATGGTAATCCTAGGTATATTTCATCTCCCTCTTCTAGGGAGATCGGGTCAACTCCCGCAATCCTAAGACTTGTGCCACTTTGTACGTGGTACTTCCATTTTGTTCGTCTTCCTCCCTTTTTGACTGAAGGGCCACTCGTGCGCGATGGGCGTCTGAGGTGGATAGGGATATGGGATGCACGTCTTCTGCTAGTTTGCATTTGGCCCATTCGATTTGGGTTCGAACGCTTTGAGCCAGGGATACCGAGGATGATTTGCTCTTTGCCAATATTTGATACATAGAACTTCTGCATTTGGGTTCGTCCTGAAGCGGTGGCCGATAGTTCAACAAAGTGGGTAATGTTGCCTGCTTTGTTTCGGGTTCCGTCTGTGTTTCGTATAACGCGCGGTCGTTGGAGTACTTGTAGTGGTAGGTGGTGTTGGTAAGCCAGTTCTTGGCTTATTATGTTGTCTGTAGCACCGCTGTCGATGAGTGCTACGCTGTCGATCCGTTTTTCTGATGTTCGTATAGCCAAAAGAACTCGAATTGCATTGTCTAGTGGTACGAATACATTAGTCTTGAAGAGGGCTCGTGGAAGGATCGAAGTTCCCGAGCCTATCAAAAATCCTCTCCTTTGAGTTCCGAGTCGTCATAGAGGACCTTGCAGAATGCTTCTTTATCTTCGATAGAAGCTTTGTTTATGTATGCCACGAATTCGGCCAGGGTAGGAGTATGTTGACGTTGGTCGTAGTATGGTGGTTTGGCCTCGTCCTTGGTCGCAATTTTGCGAGCCGTTGCAGGACGTCCTTGTGTCTTGGGGCAAGCCCTGGACATATGGCCTCGATTTCCACACTTGAAGCAGCGTCCTTCGGTGAAGTACCTTTGCCGTTCTTCTTCAGATAGACGTGGACCTCTTTGTTCGGTTTGCCTTGGGTTGGTATTGATCGTATCGGTTTGGATCGAATCGACGTCCATTGGTACTACGTCATCGTTGCGGGGTCGTGGTCTATAGCCTCCTTGATTCCCGTTGTTTGGGCGGGGTTGGAAGCGTGGCTGAAGCGGTCGATCTTCCTTTCTGAAGATATCGTTGATCTCGGCGCGGTGATCTTGCTGTTTGGACAGTTCCTTGGTCCATTCGTCGAACTTCCACTTGGGCTTGGCATTGTTATGGCCGAAAGGATCATCGGCTTGTTCGACAACGCGGATAACCAGGGCCTCTGGAAGTCCTTGTAGGAAGATGCGAATGAGTTCGACATTGTTGAGGTTGTATTCGGCGCGGCGCGCTGTGGTCCTGAAGCGTCCCACATAGGAGTCGAAGCTTTCGGCTCTGGGGATCCATCCCATGACTTTGAGGATGGTGCGGGTACGGGTAGCCGATGCGCGATCGAGGAATTTCTCGTCCGCCATTTCCTTGAATTTGTCCCATGCTTCGTCTGGCATGGCCGGTGGTTCCGCTGGGTCGGTTGCTTTCTGTGCCCTGAATTTGGCAAGCCAGGCGAGTTTCTCTACAACCCAGTCTTCGATGATAGGGCCCCTGAAGTACGTGAGAGCGAGCGTGACTCGCTTCATTGGTTGGTCGACGAGGTCGACTCCTGAGTTGAGCTGACAGAGTAGCTCGAATTGGCGCATGAAGGCGCGATAGAATTCGGATTTCCCATTGAACAGGATGGGAGCTTCACCGGCTAGTTTGCCATTGGAAGTGCAAGTTGGGGCTGGGGTTGTGTTGGTTACGTTGACCGACATGCTGTTGAGGTGAATAGCGGCAACTGATTCGATTACTGATTCGGTTTCAGCTTCGCGACGCGTCTCGACGTGATATTCGTCTTCTTGTTGAATTTGGTCGATGATTCGGCCAGGTGCGAGTTGTTCGGTTAGTTGCGATGCTTGTGCAACTTCTTAAAAGTACTGGTGAATGTGTTCCGGATACGGTACTTCTGCGAGATGTTCGTCAGTGATTGAGAACGTAAGAGTACGTTCGTCGAGGTGGAGATACACCCAAGTGTAGTCCGGCCGCAAGTAGGTTCGGTGGGGGCGCCCAGATTCAGAGAATGTTTTGTAGTGACCGAGACGTCGGTTCCAGTGTTGTTCGGTTCCTCGAACTTCGATAGGTTGCTCTAGCTGAGCAAACGGCAGCGGCTGCTGATCAAGGGGTTCGTTTCGTCCCGGGGTGAGAGCTAAGAAAGCTTGTCCTAGTGTAACGTTCATGCGCGACTCGGGTTCGGGTGTTGAATCGTCGTCGCTGGGCACGGACGGTTCGGGTTCGCGTCGGGGCTCCCAGTCGGGACTCGCTGCGACGAAGGGTTCTGTTGGAGTCAGGCTTGTGGATCCGCGTGGATCCTCGTCGATCGGCTGGGACGTGGTGACGATGGGCGACCAATCGGGTCGCTCGGACTGAGGATAGAGAGGAGAAGGGACTCGGATTCGCGCTGTAGCTACTGTACTGGAGAATACAGGAGGACAAGCTTGTAGTTACAGAGCGAATGAGCTAGTCCTTAAATACTCGACGTGGCACAGCTATATCGTACAGAAGGGTTTGCATAAGACGAAGACAGGGATCCTAGTAGTCGTAAACGAGGCGCGAGGAGTCAGAGAGGCGATGCGGCGCAAGAGAACGAGGAGACGAGACGAGCGGCGCAGCGCGAGAACGAGGCGCGTACCGTACGAAAAAGGAAAGAGTAAGAAAAATAGTAGGGCAGTACGTAGAGCCGTAACACTTCTCCCTCCTGATAGCTTTGGTCGTCTCGGTGGTGATCCCGTCTGTTGCAGTCACATAGAAGCGTTGACGCTTTGCAAATCTGTCAAGGAGCCCCGTGACGTGAATGCCGTCGGCATGTATGACTGGGCAAGTAGATGTGTTCAGTGTTCCCAAATGCGGGGGAGCAAGATAGGGAGCTCACTGCTCAGCCGGAGGTGGGCACGGTGGGGCGGGCTTTCAGGCGGATCGCCGGTCTGGGCGCTGAAAGTATGGCGTTTCGATCACACATTCAGGTTTGAATGTTCTCAACGTACGCTGGTCTTAAGCTTTGGGAGATGGTTTGTCCTGGGCTGATGAGCAAATACGTGTAACACGCAATAGATGAGTAACAGCGCCACGGCAGGCTACAGGTTCTGCTTACGGCGCCAATGTGCTCACCATGCCTTCTTGTGTGAATACAGACGACGCGGGGGTTGAGTTACAGTACCGATTGCTACTGAGGATTGCAGAGTTGAGAGTTGAGAATCAACGGTAGTCGACTCGGACCACGGGATACTAGGCGCCGCAACGTGTTTAGACAGCTGATACATCGCCTTTGCAGTGTGTGGAAGAGCATGACTTGTTGCGGAGATTCCGCGAAGCGCCAAAATGATTCGAGGTGGTCGCTGCTTGCCTGCCGGCGCACGGCGCCCATGGCTGTTGACGACGACGATGGCAACCAAATAAAACCCGCAATTGAAGGCCACGCGCGTGAGTCGCGGTCACTGGCAGTGCGTCGATTATCTAGAGAGATAAATAAGTGGGCCTGGAATCGAACCCAGAGCCTCCAATCCCCCGTCGACTCCAGTCGACTTCGCTTCCAGCAAGTTCCTCTGTCACACGCACACGCACAACTGAGTTGGACCCTCGGCGACGGCAAGGAGCCCATCAATTATCGAGAGGAATGAATTCGCGAACCGCAGAACCGAACCCAGAGCCTCGTCGACTTAGTCTCCCAACAGACGCCCGATTACGTCAACCCTCGTACGTGCGCGCGTCCTCGCCCGTGGCCATTGGCCATGTCAATGGTGCGAGTTATTCAGCATTCTCTAACCGATACCAGAGTCGGCTACCCTTTTCATGTCCAGCTGCACCGTCGTAACCCCAATATTCTCGCAACGCTCGTGCCGCTCTGTGGGTTTCGGCTATGGACCCGGCTCTGCCAGCGCGTTATCCTCCATCATCGTTCCACCGACTCTACCCGCATCACTACGCGAGCGAAGTCATCGAGCTCTTCGATCTACTACGACGTTTGACCTCTACCTCAGGGTACTTGTCCAGAGGTATGCTCCCGAACACTCGCACGGCCCCTACGCTCCTGACCTCAGGTCACGGCTCTTGCCAGCAGTATTGGCATCAAAGGCACGCTCAAGCATGTATGAACTCCTGTAATAGAGAGACGCTCCTCCGTTAGTAAGGTCTGCTCCAAGGGGGTACGATCAATGTCGTGAGGATGCCGCATGCTTCTCTCGACGCTTTCAGTGCCGAAACAACGACAGAGAGGAGGCCGTGTCGGAACTGGTGAGATCGTAGGGCTATCGTCGGTGCGCTCTTTCCTGTTCACGTTCTATGCTCGCCTTTTCACTCAACCTGCACGCTACACCCATTTCATCATACTTCCGAAATCAAGCGTATCTGGCCTACTGGAAGCGCATCGCTCTGTCACCTCCTCGCCTCCCTCTTACCTTCGCCACGCATCCACAGCCTATGACTGCCCGCTCTACCCCAATCGCATCGAGACGGATTCGACATGCAGTGAAGCACGCGGAAGCACACGTGGCGCCTCGCCAGCGCCTGTCCTTCCGGGAGACGATTTTCTCCATGGGCGCACTGGGTGTTCCATGACGTCGTGTATGTCCATGCTATACTCTCCAAGGGAACGGTATTACGCAGAAAATCTCCTGGAAACTTGCGGTTCTCGAGCTCGAGGTGCCCGCGCCCCCTGCGTCCCCAGCATTTGACGGCCGCGCGGATGACATTGGATAAGCGCTGGCGAGACGGAGATGGTGTACTGCTCAGTACAAAAGGTTCCCCTGATATCGCAGGTCGCCTAATTGCTTTCATCCCGTATCGCAAATGTCGCTCGGAGTTGCATCGACATATAAACGCTCTCGATATGGTCCGTCCCTCCGAATAGGAATCTATTGCACCTTTGTTGTATGTGATCTAAATGTACCGTACCGCCAAATTGCTTTCGCCCGACATCGAACTTGGGAAGTCGCGATATTCACCAGAACAAGGGATTTCATACTGTTGTTAGGGCATGGTGTGTGTAATAGACATTCCACGGGCAGGCTGATGAGTGTTTTGCCTGTATTCAGCCAACTGTGGCCTCAGTAGGGGCTACTCGCGAACACGAGATTCGGTGCGGATCTGAGCAACTATGCAATCAGTTTTATTTACATGAGTACGCAATGCGGGTACCGTACGGCGAGTGACGCAACAACAAGGGAGGCATACATCTACGAGACAGCGCTGTGGTCATTCTCAAAGCACATCGTCCATCGTGATCCATGAACAAACCGACTGCTATCTAAAACGGTCTCTTGTTTCGCTCTGACCCAGACGTTATTCGGTCGGGGGAGGCTAACGCGGTGTGGCTCAGGGATCCAGACTACAAACTCACCGCCGGAACCTCGAATCCACCCGTCATCGTCAATCGCGTACCCTCCATTCATCCGAAAGTCTACGGGGACTGGGTTACCGCCGTTGTGGTGGCTGGCGTAGGAATTGTCCAAGCTGGGAGCACCTGTCGCGGATGCATCGGTCGCTGATATGGTCCACAACCGGACTGAGGCGTCGAGGGAGCCCGAAATGATGTGTTGGCCCTCGGGAGAGTAGGCGACAGACGCGACCATGCCTACGTGTCCTATGAGCGGGTCAGAGACTGCGCGCCCTGTTCTGGCGTTCAAGATGCGAATTGCACCATCTATCCAGCCCGAGGCGATGTGATGACCATCCGGTGAGAATGCAACAGAAAAGGGAAGCGCATCGACGAGCTTGAAGGGATCCGTAGCTGGCTGTCCTAGTGCGGCATCCCAGATGCAGATCGAGTGATCGTACGAGGCCGAGGCAACGTATCGGCCATCGGGAGAGAATGTGACAGAGAAAACTGGACCTGCATGTTCCATAGATGGTCCTGCAGTTTCTTGTCCTGTCGTGGCATCCCACACCCGGATCGTATGATCCTGCGAGCCCGAGGCAACATATTGGCCGTTTGGCGAGAACGCGACGGACCGGACGCTTCCTGTGTGACCTGCGAATGGCTTCGTCACTGCCTTTCCCGTCGCGGCATCCCAAACAAGGACCGTCTTGTCAACGGAACCCGAGGCGATCCGCTGGCCATCGGGGGAGAACGCGATAGAAGCGACATCATCTTGATGTCCCTCGAGGGGCCCAACGACTACCTGGCCTGTCGTGACGTCCCAGACGCGGATCGTCCGGTCACGTGAGGCGGAAGCAACGCGTCGGCCGTCCGGAGAGAAGACGACTGAGCTAACTCGACTTGTATGTCCTGTGAGAGGCTCTCCCACTGCCTGGCCCGTCGCGACATCCCACATGCGGATCGTGCGATCGTTCGACCCCGAGGCGACAAGGCGGCCATTCGGTGAGAACGCGACTGACCAAACGGCGTCCAGGTGCCCTCCGAGTGGTCCAGAACCCGCCTTTGCCTCAGCACCATCCAAAGCGTCGACTGTGTGACCCTCGAGGCCCGAGGTGGTGCGCAGGATAGTATCCTGCGCGAGTGGAATGTGGAGGTCTTGGTTTACAGCTCTCTGCATCAGAGAATCGACTTCTCGCGTTGAGAACGTATCCCAGATGCGCATTGTCTTGTCCTCTGAGCCAGAGGCGATATGCAGACCATCTGGGGAGATTGCAACGGATCTCGTGGAGCCCGCATGACCAGTCAGTCGTTCTCCGACCGGCGATCTGGTGGTGGCGTTCCATACGCGAATTGTCGAATCAACTGAACACGAGACAATATGTTGGCCGTCTCGAGAGACAACGACAGAGTTAATGCCGCCGGTATGTCCTCCGCGTGGCGCTGCGACTGAGCTTCCTGTTGTCGCATCCCAGATGCGAATCGTGCGATCCTTTGAGCCAGAGACGATCTGTTTTCCATCTGAGGAGAACGTGACAGAGTTGACAATGTCAGTGTGTCCCTCGAGGGGCCCTACGACCGGCTCTCCGCTTGTCGCGCTCCAGACACGGATGGTCTTGTCAGCCGAGCCCGAGACGATCTTGAGGCCATCCGGAGAGAACGCGACGGAATTGACGGGGCCTGTGTGTCCCTTCAATGGCTCCATGACCATCTTCCCTGTAGAGACATCCCAGACGCAGATTGTCCAATCACGTGACCCCGAGGCGACGTGTCGACTATCCGGTGACAGCGCAACAGTGTTGACCCAATCTGTGTGTCGCGTGAATGGCTTTAAGACTGTCTTCCCTGTTGCAGCATCCCACACTCGGATGGTGCCATCACGCGAGCCCGAGACGATCTGACGGCCATCCGGAGAGAACGCGACAGACCAGACTGGACCTGTATGCCCAACGAGTGGGTTGAGGACTGCCTGAACCGTTGAGGAATTGAAGACGCGGACCGTCCCGTCAGCTAGGCCGGAAGCAACTCGTGCGCCGTCCGGAGAGAACACGACGGAAAGGCACATTGCGCCCACCCCAACGACTGTTTCCTGAGGCCAATGGGCTAGCCTCCCCCGTTCCAGCACTATCGCGTTCGGAAATATCTTGGCATAATTCCTGAGTACAAGTGATGACGCTGGGGAAAATGGGAGTGCAGACAGGTAGATGTGGGGGGCGCTCTGGGACATGGGCATGGCGAAGTACCGCGCGAACGCGAGTGCATCATCGACAAATGCCGAAAGCGTGCCTACTTCCGCAACAGGGTTCTATCGGATCGCTCCTCGTGAGAATTAGCACAGGGAAGAGCAACGTGAGATACTCACACTTCGCCCGGCGGCCAGCCATGCTTTCAACGTTGACAATGCTTGCAAAGCAATATCGACGCAGCCGAGGAGGCTGAGAGATTCGAGCCAAAATGGGAACTTCGTCAGCAACAGCGCCTGGAGTTTCTTGACCAAATCAGGATGGAACGGCACGTGTCGCAAGTGATCGCCCCAGAAGCGACTGGCGTAGGATAGGGCGCGAGAGATATACTGGGCTACGAGGGAGTGGATGTTAGGGATATCCGAGTTCTTCTGATACGACGATACAAGGTGGCAGATGTTGAAGTGGACTTTGTCAATCAGGAGGCCGAGGCAGCAGTACGTCATCTGGCGATGAGAAGCGGCGACGTCTATCCAAAACCTCCCCGCCCTCTCCTTTGAAGTGAGAAAATCACGGAATGATGTATGAAGTGGGGTTATGGGCCGGCCAGAGTCGGCAGGGGTGACATTGCTCAGAAGCGAGCCGAGGTTGCGAACAATGGCGGAGACAGAATTGGGATGATCAGCGTCGTCGGGGTGGGAGTAACGCCGCAAATCGGTTAGCGAAAGGCTGGACAATGGTTCGAACGCGGAGAACAGTTGACCTATGACTGATCTGTATCTTCGTTGAACGTGAGGATCGGTGAGGTCGAAGTACGATTCGAGGATCGTATTGTATAAGGCGTCCAGAGGATGATTTCGCTGGTGACTTGGGGCAGGTTTCAAGAGGCGATGCACGAGATCTTCTTCCGTAAGCCCGCTGGGTGGTTCTTGAATGTACTGACAAGCCGCGGCGGCCCACTGGAATAGTCCCTCCGCCCTCCTTGCGAAATCCTCGCCGTGTTCGTGATAGAGACCAGGGGAAAGATTGGCTTCGAAGTAGGCGCGAATGTCCTCCTCAGAGGCAACAGATAGCGCTGGATCATCCATCCGTATGACGCTCATCGACTCGGCAGTGCGAAAGGCACGCTCGATGTCGTACTCCGGTCTCGAGGTGATGAGGATGCGAAAGTTTGAAGGGAGTTCGCGGATGTGGTCCGCGAGGAACATATGTAGCCCATTTCGACCGGTCACGCCCTGTGCTTCATCCAGGGCGTCAATGACAACGACAATAGGGCCGACGAGGGCTGCGTCCGCGAGGGGCTGTAACAGCAGGGATTCGAATATTATGGAAAGGTCTTTCGTGCCGCGGCGACTGAAAGTATCGTCCTCGACCGTCCTCCCCAAACAGGATCGAAAGGTAGGGTAACGGTCCGAAAGATCGCGTGCGAGACCGGTGAAAAGGAGGTGCGATTCCCGATTGGGTTGTTCTCCGCGTAGAAAGACGAACGACGACGTAAGACGGCGCATTTCACGAAAGCGACGCGCAACCTCGTGTGCGATTGATGACTTGCCCGTCCCTGCTTGCCCAAATAGCACCAGTCCGCGTGTCGAGTCGGGGCTGTTCACCCAGTCGGTGATGTGATCCAAGAATGCAGTCCGGGTGCCGGGGAGGCATCCCTTGTCGCTGAGGAAGGATGCACCTGATGGATATGGTATTTCGCGAATCAGAGCGTTGACACCTGCCCAAGGACAAGCCTGTAAGTCCCATATCCACGCTGTCCTTCAGAACCATGTACCTGCATCAGCTGTCATGCTCAGAACACTTTCCAGTTGACGAGAAATCCCGTCAAGTCGAGTGGATGCTTGATCGATTCGGGCCGACATGCCCCCCATGCGAGCCTCGATTGTCAAGGCAGCTCTCTCGGTGACTATGGTAGCGTGCCGTAGTAAGTCCGCTCGCATATCTTCAAGCTTTGCGCAGTAATCGCGGATTCGACCGTCAACGCCGCGACCCGTGCTCTTCCATAATCGCCTCCCTGCAGAGTGCGAGTCAATGGAGAGCCGGGTGGCCAACAGATGAGACGTACAGAATTCTGTGTTCTGGGCGTATGTCTGAATAAAATCTCCACAGTCACAGACGTGTCGTAGCATATCCTTGAGGATTCGAGCCTGTTTGGATCGTGGCATAGTAGCTCCTAGAAAGCTTGCCTCTTCCAGGAGATCAAACGAGTCGCGGATGGCTCGAAGTAATGTCAAGATATTGGCATCGCGTTTGACTTGGGACAAGAACGTCTGGATGTTCAAGTAATGTCAGGCATTGTATTTTGTGACCCCTCGTGAGAACAGCAGATGCACCTTTGGGATAAAGCATAGGATACTCCATGCCATCTTTGCGTAAGGATGAATCTGGTCGACGGGCGTTAGCCGATCTGCTTATGTGTGAAGCGCGAGCTCGAAGATACCTCTGCTATCTTTTCGGTGACATCCACAACCAGCTTCAGCTTGCTGACCGCCGTCTCCCACGTACTGTACAGGTCGCCTGCCTGACTCAGCTGTTCCGGCGTTTGATCCGCGCTGTCCATGAATGTCGAAAGTGGCCTCGAAGCGAATCTCATCGATGCCGTCGCCTTATCCGCCTGACTCAACGTTATCTGTGCACGCGTCTCGAGATCGCTCTCTTTGAATGAGCTTGCGTGCGGGCTGCTATCTGTGGGGATAACACGTAGCGGTGGCTGTCAAGAGGATCAAAATCAACCAGAGTCAGGAGCGCTGACGTCGTATTCGGAACGAGGCACGTACCTCTCGGACCGCGATCTCCAAGCTCAGAGTCACTTGCCGCGTTGACCGGGTGGCAACGCCTTCACTAGGAATAATGGGTATGTCTACAGTCAGATCAGTAAACCCCGAAGAAACACGGCTCTGACACGTTGAACGTACCGCGCGAGAAGGAGGCGCAGAGTGATTCGAAAGATAGCTTGACGGTTCCTATGAGGACATCCGAGTGTAACCTTCGTTTCGCGACAAGGCGCAGACTAAGGCTTGAACCTGATTCTACTAGACTGCGGGGGTTTGTCAGCCGACAATTCGAGATCGGAGAGCCAGAGAGCTGACACTCACAACTCGCCAAGTGTCACGTCCCATATGGCTGACTGACCCTCGCCCTTAACCTCCGACGTCTTGTTGGTCGTTACACCGTCGGTTGCAATTACGAGGAAACGTCGGTTGTTGCTGGAAGGAAGCCATTTGATGCCATTGTCAAATCGAAGTGATGTAACGCCGTTCGCGCGAATGACTACAACAGAGGTTCAGAATCGTGGGGCAGGGCATACGGAGGAGATAGGTCCGAGGCTCAAGCACTCACCCTTCAGGTTGAATCGGGTGGCATGCGGTTGAGCTGTGCTTTCTGGCGCCGTGATAATCGTTGGATTGCTTGAAGATCGTGTCAACCATGGCACTGAGACCAGATTCAAACGTACGCTATGCCCGATGCCTGCGACCCCAACGCCCTCGAACTGGTAGAGGGGGAGGGAAAGGACGCCATGAGCTCGAAACCGTCTCAGATCCGGTTTTTACTTACGATCTCGGCGTTGTTCGGTCATCCATCGTGTCCTGAAGCTGCGATGAGTCTTGCGACGACTGACAACAGTACGCGGAAACGTGGACAGTGTTGCAAGATTGACGGGAAAAGGCGCTAGGACGACAAAGCCAGATACACGCGTTGACACTCGGCGGTGCCGGTGATCCATTGATGGACCACACGTATATGACAGGCGCAATCAGCGCTCGTCGCCATTGTTCAGCGCTAACTCCCGTATCGTGTGATCCCGAGCGCTGCCGTACGCTGTCGTCTTCTTGGTCGAAGTTCCCTAACCCGGAGCCACCGTGCCTGACAGGACCCGAGGCCCTGCGCAAGTCTGCACAAGTCGACTGATGCTATCTGCGACCCCCTAAATCCTGCCTTGAAACGTAGATAGTGGCTGATGAACAAATGAGAGCAGAACACGTCAGTAGGTAAAACTGAGAGGACCTGGAACCCACTTACGAGACTAAGGTGACAGGCCAGTCACTTGCCACGCGACGCAGACAATGTGGACAATGCCTGAATGCAGATGTTACTGAGGGCCCACGCTGCGCTGGCACAGGCGCTGATAGAGGTCGCGACCGCCCTATCGCCGGCGTGTGAGAGCATGACTTGTTGTGGAAACGCCGTGAAGCTCGAGGCGCCGGAGTTTCCAACGACTACACTTGCAGCGACCCTAGAGAGAGGATCCAGAACTGTCGTATGAACTGTGGACCATGGTACTGGTGGTCCCAAGCTGGCTGTCAGGGGATGCTTTCAGTCACTTTCAAGACTTGGCACTAGCAGACCGATCACTGCGGTGCCCAACAGTGACGAAGTTGGCCACAATCGAAAGAAGCTGACAAAGCTGTGGGCCACAACCGCCTAACCGGCACGTGACTGAATCAACAAGAATTTTTTTTTTTTTTTTTTTTTGTCAGCATTTGTATTCCGCAACAGCGAGTCCATCGCAAGATGCGGTCGCACTACATACATAGTACAGTTTCACAGGGTCGGAGTCAGAGTATGAGTAACCGGGCCGGGCGCAAATAGAAGTAGTAATTAGTAATCAAAGTCTGATCCGCCGCTAGGGCGTTAGAGTTCTGAGCCGCTTTCACAGCGACAAAGCGGTGGCCACATATAGGCCGCAACCGCGCATGGGACCTTCAGGGGGGTTCCGGGGGCTGAGGGGGTGTGCGGGGTACCATCAGGCATCGAGTGGCCTCGATGAACTTGGCCAGCGCGGCGCCCCCCTCCTTTGTTCCGAAGATTTTGTGTAGCGAGTAGTCGTGGGCGATGGGACGGAGGATGGTTCGGCGGGGTTCGGCGTAGAGTGGGCATGAAGTGAGGATGTGTTCGATGGTCTGGAGTGGTGCATCCGGACAGTCGCATGACGTGCGTTCTGTCGGCTTCATCATGGCGGTGTAGGCACCGCAGAAGGCGTGGCCGGTGAGGAGACGGGTGAATGTGGATATGATGGGCCGGGCCGTCTTTGCCGAATGCATGGCTTGGTAAGCCGGTGCGAGTTTGCCATTAGGCGGGTTGGGTAAGCCCCGCCAAGCGTCCGATCGCCGAGGAGATGCGTGCCAGCGTTGTTTCCAAGCAAACGCGGCAGCTTCCTTGTTGGACATTCGCTGATGGGAGAGAGTGTGGGGTTCTCTCTGGTTCGGAAGGAGGGGGAGGGAGACGCCGGATTTGGCGAGCTCGTCAGCACGCTCATTGCCGAGGATTCCCGCGTGCCCCGGGCACCACCGGATTTCCACCGTCAGGTCCCTAGAATGGGAGAGGATATTATCAATAGTTAAAAAAAAAAATCAACAAGAATCGTTGCCCGAATCACTGAGCCCGAATGTATTTTTTCCGTCGCCGCGCCGGGGGCCGCCGCGGAGTCCCTGGAGCCGTGGCGTGCTGCGTCGTAATCCCGAGTGTTTGACCTTTTCCTTACCCTTCTAGCTCGCGCACTTTCGTTTTGTTTGATGACGAGTCAAGCTTCAAGCTTCAAGTTGAATCAGAATGTGTGCGTCATGCTTTCCACGCGCTCCGTTTCTGAGCTGTGGGTCGACGTCGAAAGCAAGTCGTTGGAAGCATCCTGCGTTGACCATGGCATACAGTCGATCCTCAGAACACTTTTACAGACCGCCACACAGTGCATGCAAGAGCCACAGGATATATGCGGCAACTCTGCCAATGCTCTCCGTGGCCCAAGTTGCGTACGATGTTGGTACGATGGGTTGCCGGCTCTACAGGTACTTTTTCATACGCTGTACCTTGCGCGCACAATAATCTAACTAGAAGCTTCAAACTCGCGTGGAGGATCCATATCGGGATGCTGGAAGCGTGCTAAGATCATGGGTTATGTCCCACTGGCTCAGCGGCACCCACCGTCGTAGAATGCGGATTGTGCCACGCCGAAATGACTCAAGCATGTATTCGACAGCTTTGCAGTGCTGAGACCGCTTCAACCAGTACCGAAGCGATGCAGCGGCAATCCGTACTAAGTTATCATGCAACTTGAATACAGTATTGTGAAGGCTGCGCGACGAGCTCGGCGCGGGTAAGACGACAATCGTATCCAGACAGAATCCGGAGGTTATACGACCACATATAAGGTCCCCTCATCTCGTATGGATGCGCTTGTCGGCAATACCGTGGAGCATCGTAGAAACAAAGCAACTCCTGCGTATGACATTGTACGGTGAGTTGCGCGAAAGCATGCCTCTTCGTAATTACTCAGACTGACCTGGTCGTCGCCGGTCCCTTACGGTTTCTCGACAATGTGCTTTCCCCAAGCCCGCCCATGAACAAACCCACTACAATCTAGTTCTGTGGCGTTCATGCCCATCACGTCGACGTTGCTGGGCCGATACAGGCATTTCCGATGTGTCTCCGGAACCCACATCAAAAGTTCGCCGTCTGGCCCCCGGATCCAGCCATCCCGATCAACCATAGACTCATCCGTAAAGTCGACAACCTGGCTCTGGCTTACGACGTGGCCAACTTCTTGTCTAGGATTTAGGCTGAAGAAAGCATCGTCAGCTCGAGAGGGAGGCTAAGTAGGGGAATTGTATGCCTATTTTGAGAGATTGCTCCAGGTATTGACCCTGTCGGTGCCTTCCATAGGCGAAACGTGCCATCAAGCGAGCCTGAGGCAATGTGCCTTCCGTCCGGAGAAAATGCGACAGATACAACCATGCGTGTATGACCATGGAATGGCCCAGCAACCAATATCCCTGTCGTGGCATCCCAGACGTAGATTGCTCCATGACCCGAGGCCGATACGATGCGAGAGCCGTCTGGGGAGAACGAGACAGACGAGATACGTCGGGTTTCGTCCCACTCGGAGAGGTCTACCGGCGCCCGGGGGGACACGACAGACGCTGAGGCATGTTGATCTACGATCACCTCGGAAGATCTGGCGATCGTCTCTCTTCCCAAGGCGTCCCAGATGCGAATTGTCCCATCATCTGAGCTTGATGCGATCCGTTGACCATCTGGCGAGAAGGTGGCATACGTGACTCGCTCTGTGTGTCCCTCGAAAGGACCCGCGACCAGATACCCTGTTTTGACATCCCAGACGCGGACCGTTTTATCATGTGAGCCCGAGGCAATACGTTGACCATCTGGGGAGAACGCGACAGATGTGACCCAGGCAGTGTGCCCCTCGAAAGACGCTGTGACAGGCTCTCCTGTCGCGACATCCCATACACGAACCGTTGCATCGGTAGAGCCCGAGGCGATCTGTTGACCGTCCAGGGAGAATGTGAGAGATGTGACCGAGAAAGCGTGCCCCTTGAGAGGTCCCACAATTGCCTTTCCCTCCGTGGTATCCCAGATGCTGATCGTTCCACTGTCTGAGCCCGCGGCAATTCGTCGGCCATCTAGGGAGAAAGCAACAGACATGACCAACTTTGAGTCCCCCTTGAAGGGTCCTGAGACACACACTCGTGTTGCAGGATCCCAAAGGCAAACTACTCCGTCGATCGAGCCCGAGGCGGCTCTCCATTGACCACCCGGAAGGAACGCAGTAGCCACGATTGTCCGTGCGTGTTTGTCGAAGGGTCCTGGTACCGTCTCTCTCGCCGTCGTGTCCCAGACACGTATCGTTGTGTCGGCCGAGCCCGACACTATTCGTTGGCCATCCGGTGAGAAAGCGATAGATGTGACTGCGGAAGTGTGTCCCCTCAAAGGCCCTATGATTGTCTCTCCTGTCGTCATGTCCCACACGCGGATTGTCGTATCAGCTGAGCTCGAGGCAATTCGTTGGCCATCCGGGGAGAATGAGATGGACGTGACCTCGTCTTTGTGTCCTGTGAAGATCACCACGACTGCCTGCCTTGACGCAACATCCTAGACGCGTATGCCGGCAGCAGCCGAGCCCGAGGCAATCCGTTGGCCGTCGGGCGAAAACGTGACGCTCATGACCGGGGACACGTGTCCCATAGGAGGTCCTGGGATCATCTCACTGCCCGCACGCCAGAATACCTACCGGGAAAACCCCGTGGGAATCGCCGGAATGGCTGCTTCATACGTATACGGGAATCTGCTGGGTAGGGAGCCGTCCTGGAGTCTAAAAATGTTCACAACGTGACCTGTTTCTAGCTATGGATTTGAAATCTTGACGGCTTTTTTGCACCAGATTTAAATTTTTCCCATAGGATCCTTCCCAAGTATGTATTGTAACCGGATGAGTCAGCCGCGTCAACGATTGTCACGGGTTTTTCCCGGTAGGTATTCTGGCGTGCAGGTAGTGATCTCTCCCGTCGTTGCATCCCAGATATGAATCGTTGTGTCAGCAGAGCCCGAGACGATCCGTTGACCATCTGGAGAGAAAGCGACAGACGTCACTGAAGAAGTGTGTCCCTTCAAAGGCCCTAGAACCGTCTCTCCTGTTACGGCATCCCAGACGCGAATCGTTTCATCGCCTGAACCCGAGGCAATCTGGCGACCATCCGGCGAGAACGTAACAGACATGACTTGGCCTGTGTGTTCATCGAAAGGCCCCGCGACTATCTCTCCTGTCGCGGAATCCCACACGCGAATCGCGTTATCACTCCAGCCTGAGACGACACGTTGGCCATCGGGGGAGAACGCAACAGACGTGATCGAGAATTGGAGCTTCTTGAATGACCCTCCGACTAGCTTGCCCGTGGTAGCATCCCACACGCGGATGATCCCGTCCCTCGAACCCGAAACGATGCGCTGCCCATCTGGAGAAAATGTGACAGAATTGCATCGATCACTATGTGCCGGGATCATGATTTCGGTTACTGGCCAATGGGAAAGACCACCATGCTTCAGGCGCAATGTGTTGGGGAATCTACGACCGTGGAGAGAATGAAGAGAAGATGTTGCCGGTGAGAAGGGCAGTGCGGACACGTAGATGTGGGGTGCGCTTCGCGATATAGGCTCCTCGAAGTACCGGATGAACGCAAATAGGTCATCCGTGAGCTCCAATAACACAGCCGAGCCATTGGGTAATATCTGCTACAGGTGGTTAAGTTATCAAAATATACATGAAGATAAAAGGAGGGATACTGGTACTCACATCAATCTGCGCCATGGATAACCATCTCTTCAATGTTAGAAGCGCCGGGGGAGCGGACAATACGTGGCGAAGGATGCTTAGGACTTCGAGCCAAGGCAGACTATCGTCCTTCAAAAATGATTGCACTTGGTACTAGTACAGGTTCGTGACGAAAGGGACGGCTTCAAGATGATAGTCCCAGAAGCGACAGGCGTACGACAAGGCGGATGAAATGCATTTCGAGATGCGATCGGGGAGATCCTCAACATCATCGTTCGATTGATGTGATGTCTCTAGTCCGCAGATGTTGTGCCGGAGAGCATGGTGCATCGTTGCGAAGGAAGCGCTGGCTAACTGATGGTGTGCCTCTTTGATGTCTACGTGGAAGCTGCCACTCCTCTCCTGGTCAGTGAGGAAGTCGCGGAATGATGCATGCAGAGGGACGATAGGGAGTGCGTCGTTCGATGAAGTGGCGTTGCTCAGTAGCGACCCAAGGCCACCGATGATCGACAAGACGTGGCTTGCGTTTTCTTTTTCAGTGCCGCGTAGCTGGTGCCGTAAGCCAGTCAGTGTCCGTACGGAAAATGGTTCGAATGCTGCTAGAAGAAGTCCAAGAACCGACTGGAACCGAGAACGGACAGCTTCGTCGTTGTAAAATGTCGATAGCACGGTCCAATACAGGTCATCTAAAGGCCGCCCAAGTAGCTTGTCCGCGCTTGACGGGGCCAAAAGTCGACATATACAATCGTCCACCGTGAGGCCGCGCGGAGGCCTTTTGATGTAACCACAAGCGACGGCCGCCCACTGAAACAAGCCGCCTGCTTTTCGCAAAAGAGCATCACCATGCTTACTGAAAACCTCCGGGGAAAGGTTTTTGCAAAGGTAGATACGTATGTCATCGTCTGTTGTTCCGGACAGCTCTGGATCATCCATGCGTAAGATATCAATTGACTTGGCATTGGAGAATGCTTTCTTTATGTCCTGCTCCGGCCGTGATGTGATGACAATGCGAAAGTTCGGTGGCAGGTCACAGATGTGACCAGCAAGGAATGTGTGGATCCCGTCGTAGCCGAAGGCATCCTCGCTCTCGTCTATAGCATCAATAATGATAAAAATGGGTCCGATGAGAGTTGCGGTCGCGAGCGGCTGGAGAAGCAAAGAGTCGAATATGGTGGCAAAGTCTTCTGAGCCGAGTCGAGCGTGTGTATCGTTCTCGACCTTCTTCCCCAGAGAAGCCCAGAACGCGGGGTAACGATCGGAAAGATCGCGTACAAGTCCAGTGAGAAAAAGATAAGATCGTTGGTTGGAATGCTCGCGACGCGAGAAGACGAATGATGAGCTGAGACGATGCATTTCGTGGAAGCGAAATGCGAGTTCATGTGCGATAGACGATTTTCCCGTTCCTGCTTGTCCGAAGAGAACAAGGGCGCGTGATGACTCGGGGTTGTTGATCCAGTCTGTGATACGATCCAGAAAGGCGGTGCGAGTCCCTGTGAGACAGCGTTTGTCGCTGCGAAAGGAGGCGCCTCTTGGGTAAGGAATCTCCCGGATCTTGGCATCCGTCCCTGTATATAACACGTAAGGAATACGCTCAGGTGCCGCTGGGCGTCACGTACCAACACCGGCGACATCAGCTGAGATAGACTCGAGCTGGCTAGAGATCCCCTCAAGCCGGTGCGATATCCGGGTCGCTTCCTCTCTGATGTGGAACGTAGCCTCCTCCACGGCGACAGTAGCATAACGCAAAAACTCCTCGCGCAGATCCACAAGCCTGGTGCAGTAGTCTCTGATCCGAGAATCGATCTCGCGGCCAGTATTCCTCCACAATCGCTCCCCTGTAGGCCAAAAATAGCGTCAGACGTTGTATCAACGTCTTCTCAGTGGACGTACAAAAATGTGGACTTCTTGCATATGCTTGGATGAAGTCGCCACAGTCACAGATGTGTCGTATCATGTCTTCGAGAATGTGAGTCTGCTTGGAGAGCGGATTGTTGCATCTCAAAAAGCTTGCTTCATCCAAAAGGTCTAACGCGTGATGTATGGCCTGGAGTAACTGGAGTACATTGCGATCGCGCTCGACTTGTTCCAAAAAAGTCTGATTGTCACGAAGTTCAGAGGTATCATTCGCCACATGAATGGCGATAATCTAACCTTTGGGATGAACGACAGGATGCTCCATGCCATCTTCGCATATGGGTGAATCTTACTGACGCGTTGACTCGGTCATACCCAACGAGAAGGTAAGGTGCGTACCTCAGCAATTTTATCGGTGACATCTACAACCCATTGAATCTTGTCGATCACGGACTTCCATGTGTCGTATAAGTTGTCTACCCCATCCAGCCCATCCGGGGCACGGCCCGCATCCTCCATGTTCTTGGTGATGAGCGGCGAAGCAAGATGCACGTTTCTGACAGCATCATCTACGCGCGCCAGGGTTTCATCGACAGGGTGCAACCCGTGGATGTGCCCCTCCGGGGGCGGCGTAGGCTGATGAGCATTGGCAGAATCGATCCCCAAAGGCACTCCCGGAGTCACAGAGGCGGGGTCTGGAGCAGCATCGGGCGTAGGCGAGGATGCGGCTTCCGATACTATAACCTCAAGGTGGATAGTGACATGTCGCGTTGGTTGTGTCAATATGACGTTGTCAGGAAAAACGCCTATCCGTATAACTGGGGAGCCCGGGACTTCAGAAGGTAAGAGAGGTTTGATCTGCGTAACGCTCACCATGCGAGGAAGAGAAGCATAGTGATGCGAATGGTAACTCAAGAGTTCCAATAAGAGCGTCAGAGTGCACCCTCCGTTTCGCGAAAAGGCGAAGCGTGAGACGCGAGGATGGGCCCGCCGTACTGTGACGGTTTGTCACTTGCGAATTGTCGATAAGGGAATAGGAACCTTACAACTCGCCAAGCACGACATCCCATTCAACCGACACACCCTTGCTCTTGATATACCCGGTGTCCCGTGTTATTGCACCATCAGTCGCGGAGACACGGAAGCGGCGATTCTTTCCAGAACCCCGCATCAGATCATCCGTGAAGCGGAGAAAGGTGACGCCGTCTGCCCGAGAAACTACAGAAAACATTGAGAATCATAGCGCGTGGTGAATTGGCTCGAAGGCTCGCCTTTCAGCTTGAACCGGACATCAAGCGACCGCTGTTGACTTCCTGGCGTCTCATCCATCCGGGTGCTGTCCGGCCATCGTTTCAATCCTGACACGAGACAAAAGCAGAACAACATACGCTGATGTTGGATTCTGGGTCGCAGGTGGTCTGGGGCTGAGAAATGATTGGGGACGGTACATCAGCGTTTAGCGGTGTCCCGTCTTGGACCTGGCTTGTCCTTACAATGTGGTAATGTTTTGAATGTCCTCCATAACTTCTAGCGAGCTGTCTTGGATAGAGATGTATGGCCGGTGCGCCTCGGAGTCGATGGACTCGGAAGCCAGGGGTCGACAAAGACAAGGACAAAGTGCACAGCAATAGGCACAGTGCAGGCCGAGCCGGGCTGTGATAGTCGGTGCGTGGGACCCATCCACGTGCTGATGGTCGACGGCGATAGACCGTTCATCTACGAGCCACGTGTGGGAAGGAGCGCTTGCTCGCACAGAAAGCCCCAGGAACAGCAAGAGCCTCGTCTACCAATGCCACCCTGACGCTGACGGGAAAATTACCATACTTGCGAACAACCCAACTGAAGCTTGCTTCCCTGATACTTACTGGAATCTGGAGCGTTATCCTGCAAGCGTCGCCATGATTCCATAGGACCAACCGGAATATCCGGAGAACTGTGGCAAGAATGACAAAACATTTCATTTTAACGGGGCCCGCCAGGTTGCGAACCCAGATCCCAGAAGCCCATTGACCATGAGTGTAGTCGCTGGACACGCGTGATGATGATGGCGGCCTGAGAGCCGCGTTCGGCGGTGCTGACTCAGCTACGGTAAACTTCGGCGACGGAGCCTCTGAGTCGGACGTCGAACTGCAACTGCCGACCCTGGCACGGCCAATAAATTTGCAAGTCGAAGTCTCTGGATCAGACACCACTTGTATTGACCCCATGAGAAGCTGACGCCCCCGACGCAAGCCGAGTTCGCGTCGGTGGATGGGATCGAACGAAGTGGTCTCCGTCTTTGCGTGCCCCAGTAGCCTCTCTGGCATTGTGCATGCTGACGTGTCTACAGATAGTGACAACCTAGGCCTCTAGGCTCAGCTAGGCTCGCACTCTCAGCCTCTTTAGAAGTCTGCAGTTGTGTGCGCGGTGTTCACTATCCGTCCCATGCGCCGCTATGAGGCGCATCTGAAATGTGCGTTTCGGGCCCCGTTCATGAACTACCTAGCCAGTACGTCCCCTCGTTCTGCGTCAAAACCATCACCTAATGCGTGTCTGTATATGCAGATGCCGCGGCGCTCCGTCGCGGTCAAATATTCTGATAGTCGACCAACGCCTGTGAGACGCCTAAAGAGTTCACGACTAAGGACGGAGGTGACCTCGGCGCGGAAACCACACTGTGTCGTTGCCCATTATGACTCAATGGAATGGTACCGCCTTCTACTGTGCGTGCAGGTGCTTACAGGGCCCGGGAGCGAGTTGACGTGCGGCACCCCGCTGCGCGTTGCCAGGCAGATGCTGTATGGGTCATCATGTAGCGCACCATGCGCAGTTGTGAGACGTGAATATCAGTCAAACACTGCCTACATGATGGTCGATACGCCTCGCCCTTCAATGTACAGTAACTGCACTCAGGCGAAGTAGCTATCAAGTCTCACATGCACACACCGCAACGAAGCCACCACACTGGAACACCTGGAGAAGGGCTGCGTGCGACTCGCCTGCCATCCAAATCATTCCTGCCACCCAACTGTACGTGCAAGAATGAGAACAGAACAAAAAAGCATGCATTAATGGGAATCAACCCAGGGCAGGTGAAGTTACTACTGGAGTAGTGGCTCGCGTCACGTGACCCCAGACACACAATGTGGCCAAAGACCCACTGGGAATTACATCTACCCCATTAATGCCTTGAAATAGGGCATAGTGAGGGTGTAAAGGATGTGAATGTGGCCAGAGGGAGGCAGGTTTTGCGAAGATCGAGGGCAGACGGGCAGAGTGGAGAAGCGAACGCGCGAGGGAGGCGCGCCGCGGCGCCGCGGCGCCTTGGGGCGTGTATCTACGCGCGGACGGGATCCGAGTCGGCTGTGTTTGGGTGCCGGGCCCCAGACGACATGCATGTTTTACTCGGGCGCATGCGAGTCGTGACCGCAGTACATATCATTCCTTCCAACGCGCCGTAACAATACACCACAAGTACTCTGTACAGACACTATCCGCCCTAGGCGTGCGCCACGGGCGTGACGAGCAGCGGCATGTCGTCCTCGGGCTCTGCGCGCACAATCTCAATCAGCTCGCGACCGACCACAAAGAACCGCACAGCGCAGCACGCAGCACGCAGCACGCACTCATCGTCACGGCGGCCGTCGGGCGCGCCACCTGCCCCTCGCGCGCCGGCGCGAACGCAAAGTGCGCCACCAGCGCCCTGCCGCACCACCGCTGCGTCAGCACACGCCCCTCAGAGCTACGTACGCAGAGGAAAGGGAGGGAGGGAGGGACGCACGCGAGCACGGCCTTCATCTCGGAGATGCTCATCGTCCTGCCGATGCACGCGTGCGGGCCCGCGAGGAAGGACAGCATCCCGCCCGCCCGCGCGGGCGCGGAGCCGTCCAGCCAGCGCGCGGGGCGGAAGGCCTCGGCGTCGGGGCCCCATGTCGGGGCCCAGGTGTTGATCGCGCGGATCTGCCGGGGGGTTGGGTGGGTGAGTGCTGGGGGAGGGGTAGGGGGGGGGGCGCACTGACGGGGATCTGGAAGAGCGTGCCGCGCGGGACGTACGTGCCCTCGAGCCACCCGCCGCGCGCGGCCTCGCGCAGCGTCATCGGCACGGGCGGGAGCAGGCGCAGGCTCTCCATCCTGCGCCGCACCCCACCTCTGTCAATACACACACGCGCGCGTATAGGGAGGCGCACGCACACGACGCTGTCGAGCACTTTGAGGTCCTTCAGCGCGCGGTAGTCTGGGCGCGCGGCGTGCGCTGCGAAGATCGGCGCGACTTCGGCGCGGAGCTCGGCTTGCGCGGCGGGGTGCGTCGCGAGGAGGAAGAGCGTCTGCGGTGCGCGTGGGAGTCAGCGTGTACGGTGCGACGGGCGCGCGGGAAGCGGGCGCACCCAGGACAGGCCAGACGCGGTCGTCTCGTGCCCCGCGCCGAGGAACGTCAGCTGGCGGGTGGTGACCGATGCTCAGCGTGCGGGCAGGACGGCGGCGGCGGCGCGGCGCACCACCTGGTCGACGAGCGCGTTGTCGCTGAGCGCGTGCGCGCCCTTCGCGCCGCGGCGCGCGCGCACGAGCAGGCTCATGATGTCCTTCTTCGTGCTCGTGTCCTCCGCGCCAAGCGCGGCGGCGTCCGCGAGCTTCTCGGCGAGGATCGCGCGCGAGACCGCGCGGATGCGGTGCGTCGTGTCGATCAGCGTCGCCGCGGGCCCGACTGCACGCGCACACGCACGTCCGTCAGCGCCGGGGAAGTAAGTACGATTGGGATGTGGGCGGCGCACGGATGGGGCGGAAGGGGAGGAAGGCGTTGCGGATGCGGTGGCCGAGGGCGGACTGGAGGAGCGCGGGCATGCCGGGGATGGAGACGAGCGCGGAGAAGCGCGCGAGGTTGAGGCCGGACTGGAGGTCGATGAGGTCCTCGTAGGCCGTGGCGAGCTCGTTGTGCGGGTCGCGCAGCGAGTTGGAGTGGTACCCGAACGCGGCGTCGCAGATGATGTCGAGCGTGACCTTGCTCACTGTACGGACGGCGCGCGTCAGGGATAAATGGAGGAAGGGGCGCGCGCGGACGCACTCCAGGGGTACATCTTCATGACGGTGCCCTTGGACGGGTCGGGGAGCCGGTCGAGCTGCTCCTTGATGAGGTCGACCAGCCTGCGCTCTAGGGCGTCAGCGCCCCCGCAAGCAAAGGCAGAACCACGCACGTCTCGGTCGAGTCAAAGTACATGTCCGTCTCTGCGGGGCGTCAGCGCAACGCACAGACGCGCAAAAAGAGGGACCACGCACGCGCCATGAGGCTGGGGATGGAGAACGCAGGGTTCATCGCCCTGCGCATCTGGCGGTGCTCGTCGCCCGTGACGGTGAGCAGCCCGTAGCCCGCAACGAGCCCCAAAATGTCGCGCAAGAACTTGGGCTGCGGACGTCCTCAGCCCCGGCAGCGACCCTCAAGTCCACACAACCCGGTTGATGCTCACCCTGGGAAAGTCGATCCAGTCCGCGACGAGCATGCGCTGCAGCGCCTGCGGCTCGAGCAGCACGATGCGCTCGCGGCCGACGGGCCCGACGAGGCGCACGACGGGGCCGTACTTCTTGCCCACTCGCGCTGCACGACGCCCGGCTCGCCGAACGTGAGCTCGGGGAAGTGGCCGAGGAGCCAGCCCGCGAGCGGCGGGCCCGGCACGCCGCGCAGGGGCGAGAAGTAGCGCGGGTAGAGGTATGCGCAGTAGAACGCGTAGAAGGCGCCGTATGCTATTATCACGGGCGCCGGCGTCAGAGCTGCGGGGGCTGGTGGTGGGGAGGACTCGTGGGGGGCGCACCGACGAGGAGGAGGGCGATGTTGAGCGGGCGCAGGGCGGCGTGCACGACGTCGGCGAGATCCATCGTTTGTTGGTTAGCACTGCTAGTCACTAGTGTGTGGTGGGAAAGAGAAGAAAGTCGGCGGCGGCGATGGTCGCAGTGATATAGTGCAGCGTGGCGTGTGATTCCAGCTAGACGATCACATCTTCGCGGGCCGGGTGCAGTCGCGCTCCAACTGTTATTTATTTGAGCTGGTCAGATGTCTCGCTCGACTTGATCGTGCAGCTTCTGCGAACGCCGCTAAAACTAAAATGTTATGGCGCTGTTTCTCGGCCGACACCGCTCATTTGCACCGGCGCCTAACTGCCAGCAAACTCAGACTCAACTTTAGCCTCGTCGAGCAGAACACAGCAACGAACAAGTTGCTCGCTCACCAGTTTTTGAGTGTGATGTCTCTCGGACGTGTCTTTCCCATGCACATGATCTGCCGCCGTGCGATGGTCGCCGCGCACATCCACCCCTTGCGCCTCTACGCAGCCCAGACGCGCCTCTTTGCCTCTGGTACGCACCCTCTCCCGCCCTCCTAGCACGCACCACATCCTGACGCACCACAGCCGCCCCCGGCGCATCCCGCACGCGCCTCGTCAAAGACCTCACCCCCAAAAACGCCTCGCGCAAGTCCGCGCGCAAGCTCCTCGCCGTCGCCCCGCGCGAGTCGCGCGAGTCGCGCGACCCGCGCCCGTCCTTCGCCCGCGAGCGCGCCCCGCACTCCGACAGGCCCAAGCCCCCGCCCCTGCCCCGCCGCCCCCGTCGCACCGACACCGCCGCCCCCACAACCTCCCCAGACGCTGCCCGCCCGCGCCGCCCAAGCGGGCTCTCGCGCGCCGCCGAGGCCGCCGCACAGCAGCGCTCCGCCGCCGCCCTCGCAGAAGAGCTCGACCTAGACGCAGCCCCCGCGCCCGCCTCCATCCCCTCCGCGTCCTTCTCCGCCCCGCCCCTCTCCCCCGCGCTCCTCGCGTCCGTGCACGACGCGCTCGGCGCCGACGCGCGCCCGACGCCGATCCAGGCCCTCGCGCTGACGCACCTCTTCGCGCCGTCGTCGCCGTCGTCCGCCCCGCGCCGCGCGCTGCTCGCCGCCGAGACGGGCTCCGGCAAGACGCTCGCGTACATGCTGCCGCTCCTGCAGGACCTCAAGGCGTCCGAGGCGGCGACTGATGCGCGCCGCGGCCCGCGCGCGCTCGTGCTCGCGCCGACGCACGAGCTCGCGCGCCAGCTCGCGGGCGCGGGCAAGGCGCTCGTGCACCGCGCCAAGCTGCGCGTGCAGACTGCGTCGCGCGCGAACGTCGGCGTGCGCGGGGGCACCGCGGCGCGCATGGCTGCGTCGTTCCCGGGCTCCGGCGCGGGCGGCGCGGGCGAGTTCGAGGTGCGCGCGGGCGCGGGTGCGGGGCACGTGGTCGACGTGCTCGTTGGGACGCCTGCGACGCTGCTGGAGATGGTGCGCGGGCGCGGGTGGGACCGCGATGCGCAGGAGGGCGGGGGCGCGCATGCGCATGCGCGGGCGCGGGCGCGGAAGAGCGCAGCGCGGGCGGAGCTGAGCCTGGCGGGTGTGGAGTGGGTCGTCGTCGACGAGGCGGACGTGCTCTTCGGTGCGCCGCGCGCTTGATTACATGCGCCCTTCCTTGCTGATACACGCGCGCAGACCCGGACTTTATCGACGAGACGCTCCTCCTCCTGAGCGACGTCGCCGCCGCGCGCGGACGCCCCGTGCTCACCCCCACCGCCGACAAATCCACCGAAACCGCCAAGGCAACCACACCGCCGCCGCAGCCGCTCGAATACCCCTTCCACCTCGTGCTCGCGTCCGCAACGATCCCCGCCTCCCTAGCAGCGCACCTCGACGCGCACCACCCGCACACCACGCGCCTCGTCTCCCCGCGCCTGCACCGCCTGCCCGCGCGCCTCGCGCTCGAGTTCGCGCCGCACGCCGCGGGCGCGCGCAATGCGGACGTGCTCGCGCGCCTGCGCACGACGTGGCGCGACGACGCGCTCGCGGGGCGCGCGCGCGCGCGCGTCGTGGTCTTTGCGAACACGCGCACGCGTGCGGCGGAGCTCGGCGCGTATCTCGCTGCGCACGGCGTGCCGAGCGCGGTCGTGACGGGCGCCGGCGGGCGCGCGCACGGGTCGAACCGGCACCTCGCGGGGTTCCTCAAGGCGCCGCGGCAGGCTGAGGCCGAGGATGACGCGGGCCCGCGGGTGCTGATCAGCACGTCGCTGCTCGCGCGCGGGCTCGACTTTGCGCCGAGCGTGACGCACGTGTTCGTGCTCGAGCCGCCGCGCAACACGGCGGACTTTCTGCACCGCGCGGGGCGCACCGCGCGCGCGGGGGCGGAGGGGCGCGTGGTGGTGTTTGGGCGCGGGGTGGGCCGCGGGTCGGCGCGCGTGCGCGAGATGCGCCGGCGGCTGGCGGCGCTCAAGGCGCGGCGGTGATGCGGGCGGGCTGCCGTGGGTACGTACGCGCGTGCAAGTAAGTAGTTATTCGCGCGGCTATCAGAGCATGTCACCACTGTTCACGTTCACGCCTGTCGCGGAGTGGGGGCGCGGGGCGGGTTCCGCAGGCCTCGACTGCTCTCGAGGGGAAGATATATCGCCCCAAGCAAGGGACGCGCTCTGGGCCTGCGCCTCACGTGCCCGCGCGCCGCCGCCACGTGCTCCGCGAAGCGCCCGCGTCGGGAGCCCTTGGCGCGCGCCCCTCGACTTCCTGCGGCGCCCTTATCTGACACAAGTGACATGGAACACCGTCGCTTCCGCCGGAGTATGCGCGTCTTCTGCAGAAGCCAGGCGGGCATCCGCGGGGTCTGGTCACCGGTCGTGCGCGGCGGGGCGTCGCCGATCTGTCCAATCTTGGACTTGGCGCCCGCGACGTTCGCGAACGCCTGGGTGCGCGTCCCTGCGGGGGCTGCGTGCGCCACACGCAGCAGCGCAGGGACGCACGCAAGCAAGCGGGCGATACGCGCTTCTCCCGAGCGGCAGTGGGAAGCCGCGCGCGGGGATGGATAGCGGGGCGCCTTCGAAAGTTCTCGCGCTGTGTAATGGAGACAGCTCCGATGGGCGTTTCGGGAAGGCGGCGTTGCGCCGTGCTGCGCGTTCGCGTTCTCGAATGCTCGGACGCGGTGGGTGTGTCAGCGCTGTTGGAGTGGATAGCGCGAGCGGGCGTGCCGCCGCGGCGCGCCGTGTGTGTGAGCCGCGAGCCTGAGCCTGCGTCCGCCTGGGGCCCCAGACGAGGAGGGGCAGCCCCCCACATCCCCACACCCCACGACCCCGCATGCCAAGGGCGTCTTGCGGCGGAGGAATAATGAGCCCCCCATATTGAGGCACGACAGTGCGCACGGTTGAAGGAAAGGGGCGCGCGGCTAGATCGTGCGGGAGGATCACGCGGCCGAGGCAGTCTGCGCGCGCTTCTGCTTCTGCTTCTGTTTCTGCGGTGCGCATGACCCCGCGGCCGCCCGTACGGATCCTGCCCAATTGACTATAATTGACATGACGTCGCTCCCGCGAGCGTGTACAAATAGCCTCGGGCTGGGCGCTGCAACCCTCCCACCCCTCACCGGCCTCCCTGCAAGCAAAACCATGGCGTCGCCTGTCTTCACCCACGACTTTGACTACGAGACCTTCAAGCACAAGGTCAGCTTCCCCACCGGCATCTTCATCGGCGGCAAGTTCTCCGCCGGCTCGGACGGCACCACCATCGAGTGAGTGTCCTGTGCTGCTCCTGTGCGCGCGCCGCGGCTCTTGCTCACTGCGCTCGGGTCCGCAGCGTCATCAGCCCCAGTGAGTGGCAGAGCTGCGTGTGCTGCGACAGATCGGCGCGTCTGACAGCGGCGATGGTGCAGCCAACGGCAAGGTGATCACCTCGATCGCGGAGGGCACGGCCAAGGACGTCGACCGCGCCGTGCAGGCCGCGAAGCACGCGTACGAGCACTCGTGGGGCCTGCGCGTGCCCGGCGCGGAGCGCGGCATCCTGCTCACGAAGCTCGCGGACCTCATGCAGACGCACTACGACGAGCTCGCCGCGCTCGAGGCGCTCGACAACGGCAAGACGTTCTCCTGGGCCAAGGCGGCCGACCTCAACATGTCCGTCGCGACGATCCGGTACTACGCCGGCTGGGCGGACAAGATCCACGGGCAGGTGATCGAGACGAGCGAGGACAAGCTCGCGTACACGCGCCACGAGCCGTTCGGCGTCGTCGGCCAGATCATCCCCTGGAACTTCCCCCGTGCGTAGTCCGATCGTGCAGCGCCGTCTGCTCTGCGCGCTGACTGGCGGACGGGCGCGCAGTGATGATGATGTCGTGGAAGCTCGGCCCCGCGCTCGCGACGGGCAACTGCATCGTGCTCAAGCCGTCCGAGTTCACGCCGCTGTCCGCGCTGCGCATGTGCTCGCTCATCAACGAGGCGGGCTTCCCGCCGGGCGTCGTGAACGTCGTCACCGGCTACGGCGACACGGTCGGCAGCGCGATCGCGAGCCACATGAGCATCGACAAGGTCGCGTTCACCGGCTCGACGCTCGTCGGGCGCAAGATCATGGAGGCCGCCGCCAAGTCGAACCTCAAGAACGTGACGCTCGAGCTCGGCGGCAAGTCGCCCAACATCGTGTTCGACGACGCGGACCTCGAGATGGCCGTCAACTGGTCCGCGCACGGCATCTTGTGCGTACACACACACACACGCGCGCGCGCGTTTCTGTGGTTTTGCGGGGGGTTGTGCTGACGGGGCGGTGTGCAGCTGGAACCACGGGCAGTGCTGCTGCGCCGGCTCGCGCATCTTTGTGCAGGCGGGCATCTACGACAAGTTCCTCGCGGCGTTCACCGCCAAGACGGCCTCGCTCAAGCTCGGCGACCCCTTTGCGCACGACTCGTACCAGGGCCCGCAGGTCTCGCAGGTCCAGTTTGACGTGCGCCCGCCCGCCTCCCCGCATGAACCGAACCGAACTGAACTGACGTGCTGACGTCCCGCGTGCGCAGCGCATCATGAGCTTTATCGACTCGGGCAAGCAGCAGGGCGCGACGGTGCACCTCGGCGGCGAGCGGCACGGCACGGAGGGCTACTGGATCCAGCCGACGATCTTCACGGACACCAAGCCGGACATGCGCATCGTGCAGGAGGAGATCTTCGGGCCCGTGGGCGTCGTGATCCGGTTCGAGAGCGAGGAGGACGTGCTCACGGCGGCGAACGACACGCTCTACGGGCTCGCGGCGGCCGTGTTCACGAGGGACATCACGCGCGGGATCCAGTTTGCGCATAGGCTGCAGGCGGGCACCGCGTGGATCAACTGCGTCAACCAGCTGCATCCGAACGTGCCGTTTGGCGGGTACAAGCAGTCGGGCGTCGGGCGCGAGCTCGGCGAGTACGCGCTGAACAAGTGCGTGGCCTGGTCCTTTCCTTTGTGCGTTGCATGGGATGCTGATGCGTGCGTGCGTGCGTGCAGCTACACGAACGTCAAGTCCGTGCACGTCAACCTCGGCCACGTCATGTAAGCGAGAGATGTGAGGGAAGAAAAACGCGCTCGGCGAATGCGGATGTGCTGTGTCTGATCTGGTGTACTACCTCTACTTGTTGCTTCGTGTACAAACACCCTGTACTTTATTGCATATGTCCCATTCACGCACCGAGAATTCGCGTGGGCAGTTAGAAAGAGCGTTCGTGTGGGTGCGGCGTTAGTGCGCATGCACGTATGCATGCGTGTCTTCGGCCGATCAAGGAGGCTGCGCCCGCGCCGGGATTGGACATGGCACCGCCGGAGCGTCCGAGTTGCGCGCCAGCCGCATTGGCAGCGATAAGCATAAGCTATTGCAGGCAGTCAACGTTAACATTGACACGCCCCGCGAACTCCGGGGCCAGGCATGCATACGTCGCCAGCAGCTGATTGGCAGTCGGATCAGCTCTGACGTGACGATAAACATAAGCAAGACGGCAGAGCGCCCACTATAGCAGTGCCCTACGTGAGGTACGATACCTGGAGTGATCGTCGTGCTTCGCGCGCGCGCGAGCGTTGCCTCGGGTGCCGTGAGCGAAGCGGGCTGCGAGGCTCGCGGGTTCGCAGCGGTAGCGGGAGTGTAGATATGACTTGAAGCCAGCCGTATGACTGCAGCGTGCACCGCCACTACGCACGCATGACGTCGCGCGATCGCGCGAAGCACGTCGCCGATTTCACGTGCGATTGCGCCACTTGTGGCCAGGCAGCGCGATTGGGACCCATGCCATAGCTTAGCTCGCCTCGCAGCGCGGCACAGAGCACCGCGCACCAGCCCAGGATCGCCCAGGTGCCAGCGCGGACTCCGAGCCCTATATCCCCCTCCCCGCCCGCACTGCCCACACACGCCGCCCTCCCCCGCACCACCACCACCACCGCCACCGACCGAAGATGATGACCGCAGAGACGCTGCTTGAGCTCCCGCCCGAGCTCCTGCTCACGATCCTGCAGCACGCCGACGCGCGCACGCTGCACGCCTGCCAACTCGTGCGTCCGTCCGCCCGCCCGCCTACCTGCCCGCCCACCCTGACGCCCGCCCACACAGGTCTGCCGCACGCTGCACGTCCTCATCCGCGACACCCTCGCGCTGCAATACACCCTCGCCCTCTCCGCATGCGGCATGCTCGACTCGCGCGCGCACACGCACGCCGGCGCATGCGCAGAGCGCCTCGCCGCGCTGCGCGCGCACGACGCGGCGTGGCGCGAGGTCGCGTGGGCCGCGGGCGGCGTGCTGCCGCCCGGCGCGGGCGCGCGCGACCTGCCCGCGGCGATCTCGGGCGGCGTGCTCGCGTTCGTGCGGCGCTGCGCGGACGAGGGCGCGGAGAGCGAGGGCGGGGACACCGTCTCGGTGCTGCGCGTGCCGTCGCGCCTGCGCGGCGTGCCCGGCGCGAGCTGGGAGCTCACCGGGCTCGGCGAGGTCGCGAACCTGTGCATCGACGCCGCGCAGGATCTGCTGCTGTTCCAGCGGTGCGTGCGTTGTGGGTGTGGGGTGCGTCCGCGGGCTGATGGTGGTGGGTGGTGGTAGGGGCCGCAGCTTCCATGTGCGCGCGCTCTCGTCTGGCGCGGCGCACCCGCGCGCGCGCCACGGCGGCGCGTTCGATCTCGGCATGGCGTCGTCCGACCTGCTCGACGACACGCCCGTCGTGTGCTGCGCGCACGTCGCCGCGATCGTGCACGAGCACGCGTGGGCGCAGGCGACGCTCACCATCAAGGGCACCGTCATCATCTGGAACTGGGAGACGGGCGAGCAGGTGTCCATCATCGTGCGTCGCGCCGGCTCTCCCCGCGGCACCGACTGACTGACCGACCGCGGTGTGCAGCGCCCGACGTACGCGCGCGTCGGGCGCGACATTGCCTTTCTCGACGCGACGCACCTGCTGATCCCCGCGTCCGCGTTCGACTCGGCGCTCAAGCCGGGCCAGAACTACGAGCTGATGCTGCTCGTGTACGCCTTCGACCCGCGCGCCGGCGCCGGCGCCAACGCGCGCACGACGACGCCGTACCGCTTCCGCGTCGCGCTGCCCGTGCGCACGGGCATCGCGACGTTCCGCACGGCGCGCATCAGCGCGAACACCGCGTCCTTCTCCGCGCCCGCGGCGCCGGGCGCCGCCGCGGGGCTCTTCCACGCCGACCCGGCCGCGCGCGTGCTCGCGCTCGAGGTGACGGACAACAACTGGATGCAGGGCCGCGAGGAGACGGCCGAGCTCTGCGCGCCCGCGCGCACGTTCCTCGCCTACATCGCCGCGCACCCGCCGCCCCCCACGCATGGCGCGGACGCGGACGCAGTGGTCGACGTGCCGTGGGAGGCGTGGGGCGCGCACGGGGCGCACCTCGTGCGCGCGGCGGACCAGCCGTACATCATCCGGCGCCCGCGCGCGTGCGGCATGCGCGTGCTCGGCGCGCCGCTGGGGCGCGCGAGCGTCGCGGTGGCGGACTTCCACCCCGCGCGGGTCGCGCGGTGCCAGGCGGCGGGGCGCGCCGCGCGTGCGCGCGCGCTGAGCACGTTCTCGGAGATGCACCGCGCGCCGGCGCCGGCGCGCGCGCTGTGCGTCGTCAAGGAGGTGCCGCTGCCGCGCGAGCTGCAGGGCGCGGCGGAGAGTCCGTGGACGATGCTCTGCGAGGATGCGTTGCTTGCGTTTGAGGTGCGTGGATAGGGCTGGCTTTTAGGGCGGCGCGGGCGGGTGCTGACGGGATGCGCCGCAGTATGTGCCTGATGGGTTCGAGATCAGCAGGGTGTTCGCGTACACGTTCTAGGAGCAGGTCGGTAAGTATGTGTGTTTGTCGGCATGTCCGGATGGGCTGATAGTGTTGTCTCTGCAGGGCCAGGTTGCATGAACCATCTGTGTATTGATAGTTTGCCACGAAATTTTCACGCCTTGATTTGTTAGTATGTAAGAAGAGAACATGACTATGAGTGGCTCGGAGTCGAGGGCCGAGGAGATATGACGTTAGGCGCGCTTGGCGTGCAGAAGCCTCAGGGTGATGTTGTGAACAAAAGGGCGTGGGGATGCTGGATTAGGACGCGTTTACCAAATGGAAGCCACGCTCATCAAACAGTGTTCAAACAGCGTTCGAAAGGTCCGCAATCAGCTTCTCCCCGCACCGCCGCCTCCTCCAGCTTCGCGCCCGCCCGCAGAGCCTGCAAGCGTCCCCCGCCCCCCCCCCCCCAAGACGACGTAATGAAGACGCAGGGAAAGGGGCGCGAGACGGCACGTGCGCACGGCGGAGGGCGAAAGAAGCGAGCGGGCCGCGCGGGCCGTGGCGAACACGACGTCCCTTGCTGGCGGCCGCGGGCGCGAGAAACTTCCCCCCACGAAGCAGACGGCGGCGCTTTGATCCGGGCCTCGATGCTCAGCAAGTGGCTCCCCCGCAAGACGCGGTCCACCCAGGACTTCCTCGCCGTCCCCCACCGCATCCTCCGCCGCTCCCCCAGCGCCGAGCCCCTCACCCCCTCGTCCTCCTCAGCCCCTGCGCACGGGCCCGCCCGCGTCCCCCCGCTCGCCCGCCTCCCCGAAGAACTCCTCGTGGCCATCCTCCGCTGCCTCGATGCCTCCTCGATAGCCTCGTGCAACCAGGTGAGTCTGCCCCCACCCCGTGGTCCCCCGCGCACGCTGACACAGCCCCCCGTGTGTGCGCCCAGGCGTGCCGCTGTCTGCGGCAGGCGATCGCAGGCAGCATGCTGCTGCAGTACACCCTCGAGCTCCGCGCCACGGGCATGCGCGACGGCCCGCGCACAGACCCGGACCAGACCGTGCAGCTGCACCGCCTGCTGGCGCACGAGGCCGCCTGGCGCGAGCTGCGCTGGGGCACCGCGCACGAGGAGCGCAGCCTCGCGGGCGCGCTGCACCCCGCCGCCGTGTCGGGCAGCACGCTCGCGCTCCTGGCGTTCGGCCCGGGCCCCGTGAGCGGGCTGCGCATGGTGTTCCAGCAGTTCGCGTCGGCGCTGCGCGGGACGCGCGCGCGCAGCTGGGAGCTGTCGTTCCAGCTCCTCGCGATACACGACACGCTGCTCGACGAGTCGCAGGGCCTGCTCATCCTGCTCGAGCACGACACGGCGTGAGTGCGCAGTTCTGTGCGCGCGCGGGCGGGGCTGACGCCGTGGCGGGCAAGTAGGACTGGCTTTACCACGCACTACCATATGGTCGACATGAGGACGGGGCGGCCGCACCCGCTTGCGGTGGGCCTCGGCGTGCTCGAGGTGCCGGACCTGCCCCATTGCGCGGTCGGCCAGGGCGCGTCGGGCCTTTACGGCGACTATATCGGGGCGACCATTTTTAGCCCCGACAAGACGACGCGCCTCGTCCTCTGGAACTGGAAAACAGGGGCGGTCAAAGTCGATGCGGTGAGAGCAGCCCATGTAACCCGCGATCGCCCCTGACATTTGCCGTGCCGTGCCGTGCCGTGCCGTGCCCAGCCGCTCCCGACGCCCGAAAACGGCCTCCGCCCCACATTCACCTTTCTCGACCCGTACCACATCCTCGTGGGCTTTCTGTGGAACGACGACCAACAGCCGCGCGACCTGCTCGTATGCGCCCTCGACCGAGCACTCATGGACGCACCAGACGGCCCGCCCCTGACCACCGCCACCACCTGCGCCTTCTCGATCCCGCAGAAGCTCAAAAGGAGCGCGTTCTGGGAGGTGCACGCGCACCGCAACTCGCTCCCGCTCCCCGCGCCGCACGCCCCGCGCGCCGGCTGCTACTTCGACTACGAGCCCGCCGACCAGCTCTTCGTCGTCGAGATCGCGAGCCGGCAGACGGAGGGCGCGCCGCGCCGCGCGCCGGACCCCGCGATGACCGTCGCGATCCCCGCGCGCACGCTGCTGCGGCACATGCCCGGGCCCGCGCGCCTGAGCTGGACCCAGTGGGGCCCGGGCCACGCGCAGGTCGTCCAGCGGGACGAGCCCGAGCGGCTGCTGCCCGTGCTCTCGCGCGTGTGCGGCCTGCGCACGGTGGCGCGCAAGCCCGAGGTCGCGCGCGGCGGCGCGCTCGTGTTCCGCGTGAAGGACTTCCACCCGGGGCGCACGGCGCGCGCGCAGCGCAGGGGCACCGACCCGCCGCACGCGGTCGTGCAGGCGGCGCTGCCGCTGCCGCTGCAGCGCACCGACGTGCGGCTGATCTCGACGGCGATATGCCAGGACGCGCTGATTGCGTTCGAGGTGCGTGGCGCGCGCG
This sequence comes from Gloeopeniophorella convolvens, assembly GCA_022496205.1. NCBI lineage: Eukaryota > Fungi > Basidiomycota > Agaricomycetes > Russulales > Gloeopeniophorella > Gloeopeniophorella convolvens. The sequence continues at coordinate 69,123 of WTXD01000075.1, read as the reverse complement.
CGCGCGGTCGTTGTGCGTTGCGAGTGGGGTGGCTGGCTGACTCTTTATGTGTGTGTGTGTGTGTGTGTGCAGCGAATGGACCAAGACGTCGGCGGCATCCGGCGCGTGTTTGTGTGCTCGTTCTGACGCGGCACCAGGCGCGGGCGACGTGCCCGCTTATGTACACCGGATCCTGCCTTGGCCGATGAAACACGCACCTGCGCGTCCGTCCCTCTTCGGCACTCGCCCTCCCTGACATAGAAACGCCGCGGGCGGATCCACACCGCCCGACGACGACGCCCGTTTAGCTAGTGTACTGCTCCGATCTGCATAGTCATCTCATCTACCATCTGCCCTGCCTACCTGCCTGCCTGCCTGCCTGCCTGCCTGCCTCTGCCCTACGTGACTAGCGACTCGTATCCATTATTCTCACCTGCGTGTTGTCATCTCCCCCCGCCCCCCCGTCCTCCTGCACACATAGTAGTATGCTACGCCCCCGAGGCCTCCCCGCCGCGTACAGTCTGTACATACATACTCACGGCCACTCACCCTACTTACTATACTCTCGCTAATATCTCTGGACTCGCGCTGCGCTGTGTAAGTAGTACTCTGACTCTACTCGTACGTGCACGTTCTGCATCTATCTCATTGGTGGCTTTTGGTGGCCTTTCTGCCCCGCGTGCTATAAGTACGTGTTAGGCGATCCGCGATCCGCGATCAGGGGCTCTCGGGGAGCGCGGGCTCATGGTGCTCGATGTGGGGCGGGCATCGCGAGCCTGGGCCAGGCACGGCCGGGGCGCACGCACGCACGGTCGTGGAGGCGGATGCGGACGCTGCAAATTACTTGGAGGCCGGGCGCACGTATGTGCGCAAGGGGTCCCGCGCTTGCCGCTTTCGGTCGCCTCGGTGGGCGCGAGGCGCGGTCATCGCATGCGCCGCGCGGCGCCCGCGCACGCTCCGCGCACGGCGCGCATCGCGCATCTCCCGGACTTTGCAGCTCGCACGATCATAGCGATCATTAAATCGCGCAACACGACGCGCAGCGCGTGCCCAGAATTCATTGAGCGTCTATCCAATCAACGCAAAAGCCGATAAATACGTCTGATTGTGCATACCACAGCACGCACGCCATACCAGTACCGATAATAAACCACATGCGCGCAGGCGAGGGGCCTGGCAGCACCGCATATCATCACACCGCGTCCGCGCGTTACGCGCGCAGCTGCATGCGCCGCCACAGGCTGCCGAGCACGCTGACCGCGTCGTCCCCCCCGTCGCCGTCCTGATCCTGCGCGCCCTCGTGGTCGCTCCCAAAGTCGAACGACCCCGGGATGCGCAGTTCCTCCTCGCGCTCGGCGGGGTCCAGCGCTACTGCTCCCTTTGCGGGCTCCGCCGGCGCACGCGCGGGCGCGGGCACAAAGGCGAGTGCGGGTGCAGACGCAGGCGCAGGCGCAGGTGCAGGCGCGGGCGACGCGGGCGGCTGCGGGCTCGCGTGCACGGACGGCGGGAAGCTCGTCTGCACGGGCGTCTGCGCCTCGGGCGCGCCGTGACCCGCCTCGACGGTGCTCGCGCCGTCGTCGTCGGAGGAGCTCGACCACGTCGAGACGTTGCTCGCGCTGCGCCCGCTGCTGCTCGCCGTCGCGAAGCGCGAGAGCGCGCGCGCGGCGCCGATCGCGCTGCGCCAGCGCGCGCGCGGGTTGAAGTTCTCGCGCAGGCCGGAGAGGTCGTGGTCCACGGACGGCGCGTGCGTCGTCAGCCACGAGTGGTTGAGCGCTTGAGGCGCCGTCAGCCGGACGGCGGGGTCGGGGTTGAGCAGGGCGCGGATAAAGTCCTTCGCTGGGGTCTGCGTGAGAGAGGAGCGGGGTGCGAGGAAGGGAAGAGGGCCGTACCTTCTTCGGAGACGTTCTTCCAATACCGTTCATGGAACGCGATCTTCGCTTCGGTCGTCTGCCGCACAAGCTCCTTGACGTCGTCCGAGCGGAACGGCGAGTAGCCACAGAGAAGCACGTAGGTGATGATCCTGCGGTGCATATGATTCGCATAAGTGGTGCGCTGAATGCAGGGAAGCGAGAAGCACGTCACCCTATTGCCCAGAGGTCAACTGCCTTGCCATGGCCCTTCTTGTTGAGCACTTCAGGTGCAACATAGCCAAAGCTACCCGCGAGAGATGTAAGCTGCTCCTCAGATGAGTGCAAGTGCTTTGCACTGAGCATTGGATGTTAGTCACGAGCAGGCACACATGGTCACGGCAACTTACATGCCAAAGTCCGCGATGACAATGTCGGATTGCGGATCCCTTGTCCGAAAGAGAATGTTTTCTGGCCTGGTGAAGCGCGTGTCAATGACGACACCGAAGGGCTGAGCGATGACGTACTTGAGATCTCTGTGCACAATGTCGTGCTCGTGCAGGTACTTCACGCCCGCGAGGATTGATCTGCCCATGCAACTCGCTGTCAAGCCAAGCATGGAAACAACCACATGAATGCATGACGTACCGCACCACCGCGACCGCGTCCTTCTCCGTGAACCGCCCCCGCTGGCTGATCCGCTCAAACAGCTCCCCGCCGGTCGCGAGCTCGAACGACAGATAGTACTTCGTCCGGGATTCGAACCACTCGTAGAACTTCACCTGCGTGCGCGCGTGGTTCAGGTTGCATCACGCTCGGAGAGGAGAACAAACGCACGATGTTCGGGTGGTCGAGCCCCTTGAGCACCTCCATCTCGCCCCACACGCTCGCCTCGTTCCCTTTCACTTTCTTCTTTGGAATGATCTTCAGCGCGATCTCGCGCGTGATCTCGACGCTGTCGCTCGGTGAGCGGCCCCCCACCACAGAGAGATACGACCCCGCGGACGACGTCGACACGGCTGGCGACGGCCGCGCGGGCGAGAGCACCGGCGAGCCCCCGGGGGTGCTTTGCGGTGTCGTGGCGCCCGCCGCGCCGCGCTCTGCGACGCTCGCCTGCTCCGGCGGGACGTGCCATGTTGCCCTCTGCCCACGCACGCACAGATGTTGAACGGGACGCTAGACGGAGGAAACAGAAGGGAGAGGCGCACCATGACCTTGCCGAACGTCCCGCTCCCGAGCTCGTTGTGGATCTCATACTGCTTCTTCTTGTTCGCCGACGGGGGCTGCGGGCGCACCTTCTGCGACACGATCGAGAGCATGGCGACTGCTTAAGTAAAGCGTCCTCCGGATATAATCTGTGGATATGAGCGCAGTTGGCGGGGGGATTTGGCTGCACCACGCTGGTTCGGAAGGCGTGGGCGGAGGGTTTCCGCTTGGAGGGGTGGTGTTGATGGGCAAGGATGCGGTGCAGTGATTCGGTGACGGTGGCAGCGGGTACATAATGCGGCCAGTGGAGCCTTCGCCCAGCCTCGAGCGCGCTCATTGGGGTGTCCGGGGCATGGCTTCTCGGAAGCCAATATTCTCCGGTGCTGCGAAGTGCACGGGGTCCCTATTGTCCGCTCAACTTACCCTCCGGGTTCGGCAGTAGCCGATGCCGTTTGCAAAATGCCGTCCACGACCTGGTCGTCCGACTCGAAGACTTGGTGGCGTTGCTTGCTTCTGAGCACACTAGCCGTGCTTCATTCTTGTCTTCTCTCTATCTTTCTAGTGGCTACTTCTCAGTATATTCAGGCAATTTCAGGAGGTTCAAGCTCCTGCAGAAGCTCAGCTGGCCTCGCTAGTATGGGGACACGACGCTTGGTCAAAGCGGCTACGGAAACCACTTGTTGCTTGATGAAAAGCATCCCTGAAACTGAGGACTTTTCTTGTGTATCGAAAGTTGCTAACTTCCATCTTGGCCCCATTGTCTCCCACCCCAGCTACTGGCTGCTCATGACAATTATAGTTGTGTTATCTGCCACGACCAGGGCAAAACATGGGTTAAAGCAAAGCTACTTGCTATGGACGATGCACGGAGTGCACAACATCCATAATGACTATGGTGTTGAACGTGCGTTATTCATTACTCAACCATTTTATTTTTCTGCATGCGCATGTGGACAAAACGCGTGCAGACTCTATTATCCAGGCATAATTCTACATATGGATATGCCAGCTCCCTTATCCCTTTATCCAAGCTGCTCACAGAGGATGACAAAACACTCTACTTACGAACATGCCATCCGAACCACGCTGAGAAGCAGCCAGTCATTTGTGTGCTCGTGCATCCGTTGTTAGTACACTCACCTCGAGGAGTACCACCACGTCTTCTCCAACGAAACATTCAAATTTGTCTCCGATAATAAGCTCTCTCGGTGACGGGATGTCTTTGAAGTAGTGTTGTGGTACGTGCCCACATCTATCCGGTGCCCTTCCTACTGCCCTGGCCGACTCGTCCTCTCCACGGGCGGAGCTGAGGTCTGGTGTCCGAGAGGCAACTGCTCCGGCAACCCGCCCCGCGTGACAGTCTACGACCCGGATGCCGTCCTCGAAATACCCGAGCAGCGAGTGCATCCCGCATACCCCTCCATGCACGAGAGAAGGGGGGTTCGCTGTCGTTACTCTGCATGCGGGACTCTGGCTCCATCCCGCCCAAGAAACTACCCAAGATCCCCCTGCTTCGGCGGGGTGCGCGGCGATGTATCCGAGGAGTGCGCGAACCGGGATATGGAGCATGTGCCACCCCTCCATGTCGCCGTCTTCTTCCCACCACTCCATGCCGCCGCTTTCCCACCGGAGGACGAGCAATTGCTCGCTGGGGTCAGTGCAGAACCTCCCGACGGGGCGTGTACCTGCCAGGTTGGAGGGCGCTGTGCTGGCACCCAACGAGTACGATGTGACCTGGCCGCTGTGTATCCATGCGGGGACGTTCAGCTCGAAGTGGTACGCCGCGCCTTCGAATGGATCCGGGCTTGCGTCTTCTGGGATGCGATAGACGCACAGGGACAGGTTCTCTCCCCCGGCTGCGGGGCGGCATGATATGACCACGTAGCGCGTGTTCAAGAAGGCAAAGGATCCGTCGAAGGACCCGCACTTCCCGCCGTATGAGATTAGTGGTTAGTGACGGCGATGGACGTCGTGCTGCATGCCACTTACGAGCTTTGTGACGAGCCGGGCGGTCTTCCAGTTCCATATCCAAATGGTGTCAAGTTCTCGGGGCTCCGAGCGGGCGGAGGGCACTGCCGCGAGCAGATTGCCATAGACGTACACCTTGCAAGAACTGTGTATCCCTGAGGTGTCCAGCGCATCGGACGCGGTGATCAAAGGGTGACGTTGACCCGTGGACAATGTGAGAACATGTATGTCAGCTCCACTGCAGATCGGCTCGGTGGTTAGACATGTGTAACGGATAAGGCGACACGGGGAAGGGACGCACGACGTCACAATGAGGAGGTCTTGTGACTCGTCTGCGCATATAAAATACGCGGGAAAGGTCAGTTTCAACTCCCAGTGTTGCTCTGGGATGCCGCGTATCTCAGATGGGAACCGTTGGACCATAAATGTCGCGATGCCCCCGGAGAAATCCTTTCGGAGCACAAGGGTGTTGCCAGAGACGGCAGCATCGAACGCCGACCACTGCGCGAGATGAGAGAATGCGCCTGGCGGAGACCATTGGGATGTCTTCCAAGCCGTACGAAGCGCCCGCAATTTGTTGACGCCCTCTCGCGCGCTAAGCCCGTCCGACGCGCCGGGGCACATGCCGGTAGACGCAAGTTCGATGGTGTACTGCAGCTTCGGGTAGCCGTCAATAATGTCCCTAAGACGACGGCAGCACTCAAGGAATGAGGACAATGTCTCCGTCAGCACGAGTCAGAGGCGCAGGCGCCAGCAAAACGTGCTCACTTGTCGGCATGACATCAGTGTTTTGTAGTCGGCATCCTCAAGGATTCCGAAGATGAGATCGTCAGGCAGAGAAATTAGATCAGGACATGCACACGCCGTGCGGGGGAGATCAGGTTCTATGTGGGCAGTACCCCATAGAGGTCTGAGGGAGGCTGGCTCCGGTTTTAGTTCCATGAATGTGGTGGTCGTATTCAACTGGAGAGGTTTTGCGTATAACGTAAAGACCGCTCTGAGAACGATCATGCATCATGTGACGCAACATGCCTCTTAGTACGACATCTCGTCCCGATAGTCACGGACGGGCAAACACGCCTCGTGTTCGAGTCTAGAGGCCCAGTCCTGGTCACTGTCATGGCCAAGGACAGGGCCAGCGTTACAGCGTTGTCGTTTCTAGTCGACAGCTTGGTCTCACTGAGATACCGCCGTCACCTCGTAACTACGAGTTGGGTCGATAATCCAATGCGATACACTATCAAAATAACATCAACTTAAGCTCGTACAATCACTACACAGGGTGATAGAAGATATTGGAATGCTAGGAGCCGGCGTAAGCCCGTTGTTCTGAACATCTCCGCCCCCGTGGAGTACTTACCGATAACAGCACTATCACATCCTCGCAAAGCACATACGCGATGGTTTCCGGTTTCAGTCCTTCCGGAAGAGGAATGTCCTTAACCGTGCGCGAAAGCTCGCCTTCATCGTGCTCCCACGCAAGGCAAGGATGTTGCCCTGAGGCCATGACAGAGGTAACGCGGCGCGGGTGGTAATCTGTAACGCGCACCGATTGCTTGCGACGCGTGTCAGGTGCGTTGAGAACGCGCATACCGCAGAGCTGGTCGCGGTGTAGGATCCTGTTTGATAGAGAGTCTGCGACGGAGACGACGCGCGTATTTCCGGGGCCCCATTCCCGCCAAGGTACGTCGACCACTGCACCGTCGAACGGGTGGGAGCTGATATGAGATAGGAGAGCACGGGTTGGCACATAGATATCCTGGGCGACAATTGGGCTCAGATACCGGTCCAGCGCGTGAGTATGGAGTACCAAAAGCCTATCCTGAGGGTCGGTATAGAAGAACCCCAGTGATTGTGTGGCTCTATGGTCGGGACCCGTCCCGTTGGACCTGAGAGTCCCGGACGATAGGTATAGGAGTTTGGGACCTTCCACAACAGGATAACTGAATCCAAAACGGTACGTGCAGGTGGCGGACTTGCTAGGATTGGTAGCGTTTCTCCGAAAGCCGACAACCTCGAGCACCAGATGTTCCGGGCCGCTAGGACTTGTAAATAGCATGTAGTTCGCATCCAGAAGAGAGACTCGCGCTCTCTTCCAGGGGCATGGCTATTGCGGCGCGGGGTATCAGAATTGGCTCGTACAGGTCATCTCTTCACATGATGGCGAAACGTACCACGACCGCCAAGAGCTCCCCGGTCTTCCAGCTCCAGACCCTTGCGATACTACTGGAGGAGTCGGAGCGCAGCGGATGCACCACGACAAGATCGTCGTAAACGTCCATGGTAAACATGATAACCGCGAAGTCTGCACCGAGGTCTATCGTTTCACTAGCTGGTAGCGTGCAAGGGTGAGCGCGTCCTGTTGACAGGGCACGTATGTGAGCATTGAACTCGCTATCAAAGAACAAATCTGAGCCAATCCCCTGGTTCAGAATAATGAAGACTCACGACACAAGGATGAGGAGATCCTGGGAGTCGTCCAGATGCACATGTCTCACAGGGGAGTCCAGTTTTATCCGCCAGTTTCCTCCCGGAATTCCCCGCCACTTTGAAGGAAACCGTTGCACCAGCAACTCGCCAGTACCACGGGCTGCAAATGGCATATAATGTGCCAAAACGTTTCCAGATACTGCCGCAGGGAAGCGCAATTGGTCAGAATTGTCTAATTGAGGCCAATGATAACCCTGAATCCAGCCAGGAGTCTTCCACGCCGCTTGGAACTCCCGTAGGCTTCGCAACCGCTCAGAAGGTCCCAGGCTGCCCGATACGCCGTCGCACATTCCATTTTCTGCCAGCTCGATGATATACCGACATGAAGAGGATCTGTCGATGACCTCTTTGAGTCGTCGGCATGTCTGCGGATTGGATGCTTAGCTCCGGAGGTCATGGGAAGAGAGAGACGAGCACGCGCTTGGCGGAAGGCGATCAGCGCCTGGAAGTCCAGACATTCTGCGACCTTCAGAAGGATCTCATTAGGGAGGCGGAGGGCAGGGCTTGAGGGCATGTTTAGACTGTCGAGGCTTGAAGATATAAAGACGAAGGTCGCCACGGAGGACGCTTGGCAACTCTTGCCTGACCTCCACTCCGACGCTGTGGGAATGTTTTGCGTGCAGGTTCGAGCGATCGGCCCGGCTGACCGAACCTGACCGAGCCCGACTGAGTACCCGGTCTCCGAGATCGTGATTCCGACGACTCGTACTTTTCAAACTTATACCCATTGCACTCATTCTACCAGCGCACCACCATAGGCACACACACCGAGCAGTATAAGTGTCCAGAACGATGTCTGACGCACCATCATACGCTTCCGAGTTCAAGTTTCTTCTCTTTAGCTTCCCCTTTCCTCATGTGCTTCACGTGGAACTCAACCGGTGCGCTCTGCAAGCCACTCAGGCGAGTTCGCGTTGACACGTCATCCTCCGTAGCCCAAGCGTGAACGCATTCAGCGAAGAGTATGTCGTTTAAGCACCGTGATTCCCTCAAGCTGACTGGCGCTTGCAGATTTTGGCGAGAATATGGCGCTGCCTTTGACCGCATCGCACAAGACCCAACCGTGCGCGTCATCGTGCTGTCTTCGCGCATGAAGAAGGTGTTCTGTGCCGGCGTGGACCGTACGCACTCTTTTTTTTCGTAGCTCTCGCAGTCTCTGACTTCCACGCTGCGCGCAGTGGCGGACCTTCAGAGCCTACCGACAGGGTCAGATGGCGCGCGCACGAGCCTGCTGATCGGCACATGGGCCAAAGAGTTCCAGCACGCGATTGGCGCTCCTGCGCGTGCTCCACAGCCTGTCATTGTTGCCATGCACGGCATTACGTTTGGGCTCGCCCTCGACCTTGCTGCGGCGTGCGACGTGCGCTGGGCGGCGGCGGACGCAGCCTTCAGCATCAAGGAGACGGACGTCGGGCTCGCGGCAGATATCGGCACGCTCGCACGTCTTCCAAAATTGGGAGGAAACATCTCCTTGCTGTACGAAGTCGCACTCACGGCGCGCACCTTCGGCGCAGAGGAGGCGGTACGGCTGGGGATCGTCTCGAAGGTACGCATCCAGGGCTCAATTCCTTACGGGGTTGCTAACATAATCCACATGAAAGGCCGTTCCGGGAAGCCGGGAGGAGGTCATCAACGCCGCGCTGGACTTTGCGCGCATCATAGCGGAGAAAAGCCCAATAGCGATTACCGGAACAAAGCGCTTTATTGCGCATGCCATCGACCATTCGTGAGTGGATCAGTCTGGTTTGATTACCCCATCCCTATAACGTCTCTACAGAATCAACGACGCGCTCGAATACCAATCCATGTGGGCTGGCGCCATGGGACAAGGAACAGTAAGTGGTGTTCGCGCCACCACCTGATTCTCATCTGACGGATTTTACAGGATCAGATCAATTCGGCGCGGGCAGCGTCAAAGAAGCAGAAGGTGATGTATGAGGACCTGGGAGAGCCCAAGCGTGTCAAAATCAAGGCAAAGTTGTGACCTCTGGATATGTATCGGGTTAAAGTGTACGTTTGGATACGCGTATGCTTCTGAATAAGCGTCGATTCCTTGCGCTTTGACCCGCTTTGATGAGGATACAACCATGGATTCGTCGGATCCCCCGGGTAAGTAGCCGCGATAGTCGTCTCACTGATGTTGTATCGCAAGAAACCCGAGCTTGCCCTGGCTGCGGCTGACACTTCATCCCATCCCCCGACAAATCTGAGTCTCAGCGTAGCACACGTCCGGCTAAACAATTCAAAAGTACTCAGCAACTCATGTACATGGCCCATCCTGGGCGGGCAAAGGTGCGGTTCCAAAAACGACTTTGCATTACATGCGCCGAAGCCCGGGGAGGGCCACGCACCGGACAGATAGTATGGCTGCTGACATGCATCCACCTCGTAAAATGCAGTGGGAGGCAAACATTTTTCCCGAGCTCGCGGAGAGCAACACAGCGTATGCGGGAGGCCGTCTTGGCAAGTGAAGCTGATACTCGGGGCGAGAAAACATCACCCGAGCGATGCGCATACAGTACTGCAGGACGTCCCGAAAACGCAAACGTTGTGCCAAAAGATATCTAGCTAGGTCGACGCGAGGGCATCGAAGTGCTATGGTGTACAACAGCGACGCTGCAGGCTGAACGTTGAACTCCGAATCGGGAGCCCGGAGTCCTCGAGCATGTTTCCGCTTGCGAGCATCATCCTTCAGCCCGCTTGCCACCCATCAGACAGACATCCTGCCTCTCCCCCTGCAGTCGGGCCAAATACGATTGGCGCCCTGAAGGTGTGACGTCAGCATCTCAGGCACCTCGGGCACCAACCGCACGTCCTCGAGGGTCCCGGCGGCATGCTGCGCCAGGTTCTTTTCCGGATCGGTGAATACGTTATGCATCTTCGCACCTCTTCAAGCAGCACTCAGACCGTCGGGGATCAGCTAACGCAGCGACGTCGTCCTTGAGGTCACGACAGGAAGCCATGCGTCAAGCAAAGTACGACAGCGGAACAGGGGTTGCGGGACAATTTGCGCCTGCCGCTAGAGAACAGTGGTACTCGGGGGCAAGCCTAAGCACCGCACGTACTGTGGCTCTGACGCGAAGAGCCCTAGAAGATGGCTGTTACTGAATGGCTCCGAGCAACTGGGACACGTCTGAGGGTCACAAGAGCTCGATCGGGCGCAATCGGACAGGGAAGACGGCGAGAGAGAGCAGATCTAGAAGGCTATCGGATGCCAAGGTCAAGGAGCTGTCCCCGGGTATAGGCTGTACTGAAGTGCTGGTGCAGTAATTGTTACAGCATATGTAGATGAGTGCTGGTGAACATAGATCCGATGCAAGTACGAGAACGGCATCCCACGACCACCCCCAACGACCGTCCCGGATACCCCCGACAGGTTTCAACCTGTTTCAACTCACTGCCCACCCAGCTTGGGGCTCTTGGGACCTGCGAAGACAGTGGACTACTGCGCCACAGATGAACAGTTCTCAGACAAGTCTCCTTTCCGTCACTTCTCCGACTCCTGTCTCGCTCTAGGGTGTTCTGGCCTCTTTTCCTCTTACGCAGACCCCGAACGAGCGGAGCCACCGACGGAGGCGCCCAGCGCTGCGCGTCTGAGTACATGCCGCTTGCGGCCTTCCGACCTCTCCTGATCTATGGGCCTCGCCTACGAGGCCATGGAAGAGTGCGCTGCCGCCGGGCAGACAATTAACTAAGTCTAACCTTAGTTGGTTTTCCTGAACGTCAGCAGAGTTCGTCCAGCTCCATGCACGCGCACGCCTGTAAAATTGCCTTAGCGCTGTCGCAGGCATGCTCCAGTGGGATGGAAGCAAGATGGAAGCCTTCCACGCTCTGACGCGTGCGGCAGCGCTTCCAAGAGCTGCTACATTCGCAAACTAGAATCGCACACGTTGTCAGCGGACTTCCCATCCCCTGCCCCATCGAGCGAACTTCTCCAGGCCAGAACACCCCGCCGCCCAGGAACGCCACACATCAAACACTCTACGAAGCTACGAAGCCTCGCGTTCGCGTCATCCCTATCGCACGAGCGCGACGCCCGGGCCCCCGATTGTGACACGGACGCACGGCGTCCCCGCATCCGTCGCGAGCTGACGCGGCCCCCCGCGCCGCGCAGCCTCGCGAAGGGTCCGCGCCACAGGCACTATGTAAGTATGTACCGTGCTCGTGTTCCAACGAACCCTGACGCAGTCCCGACCTGTCCCGACGCCGCGCGGAATGCAGTAGTCGCACGGGCCACCAGTACGACGGAGCCCCATCCCATCCGAGATCGCGTGCGATCGGCGCGGGGGGCCTGCGGCATGCCTCGCGCGGAGCTGCGTCCCAAATCGCATGTCACGCGGCCGCGGCCGCAGCGCCCGCGTGACCCGCACCGAGATCGCGCGGGGCGCCTGACGCGCATTGCGGGGTACGAATGCTTATTCGCGTCTCGCGCGGACCTTGTCTCTGAATCGCGAGCAATGTGCGCATGACACCCACGAAGACGAATACGTCTGACAGGGCACGCGGACCTGCGCCGATCAATGCTAGGACACATGTAAGTCGCGTTTCGTGCATGCGTCTTTGAAGTCGCGCGCCACCGAGAGAATGAAACAGGGAAAAATAATGTATTTCCAGCGTGCAATATCGATGTTTTGTGATGGGCTGAGGGTCGTAAAGTGGAGAGACTAAGGGGGACGTGCATACAATATAGGAAGTCGTGTACGAGGCCGGAGCAAAGGCAGTACTACCCACGGATCTAATCGATGCGGCGCGGAGGGTACTTGCCGAGGGGGAGCGTGAAGGCGTCCTCGTTGGTGAGCATCTCCGACAGACCGCAGTAGTATGCAATGAATGCAGTGATGATGCCGAGGTATCCTCCGCCCTTGAGGATGTCGGTTTTCTTCATCATGTTGCCTGGAGAGCGCGTCAGGGACTCGGGCCACAGGTACTGCAGAGGCGCTTAGCACGCACCAATGGCAAGGAGCATGAAGGTCAGCGTGAGGAAGAAGAAAAGCGCAGTCAGGCCAACAGACTTGCGCAGCGCGCCAAGGCTACGGGGCGCACGCATTATTAGAAACAACGCGTCACGAGTCGGTAGAGGTCGCTTACAAGAAGAGGAACGTGATAATCATCCAAGAGATCAAGAAGATACCAATGGCATCATCTTCCATGCCCGGATCGGCGGCATATGCAGCACCAATACCAGAGTTCGGGATCAGGATCGTCGCGAACGAGAGCCAAAAGGCGCCGTAGGACGTGAACGCTGCAAGGGCTCCAGAGTCAGCACATGCATGTCAAAGACCTTCAACGACGCCACGAAAAGACGGCCCGCGCCGGGCCGCGGAGAAATGGAATACCCATGACCCTTCGCATCCCCGTCCGGACGCAGCTCGGGGCCCGATGCGCCGCCACATGATGGGGCGATGGTTTACCCGAGGTCTGGGCACAACATGCAATGCGGGGTTCGTGGGGTATGCGACGGTAGAGGCCCGAAATGGGGCAACCCACTCACCAGTAGCACCGAAGGTGTTGCCCGTCGCGAACTCCCACATGCCAGCGAGGAACTGTGCGAGACCACCGCAGAAGAGCGCCATGCCGACAACGACGTTGGGCACGGTGATATGACGCGCATGGACGTTGAACAGGGAGAGGATCAACGTCGTCGACGCGAAGGAGAAGAGGCCACTGTGTGCGCAGCACAATGATGACCGACAGAGAGCAGGAACAAGAAGTTAAAATAAGGGTGTCGTCAGAAGGGCATGACAGCGCAAAGGGTAAAAGAATACGCACAGCGGGCCAGGGTTGCCCAGACGGCTACGGCGCGGTGCACTGGTCATAGGTGCGCGGTGGGCATTGACGGTCTCGGCCTTCTCGACGTCGGACATATCTGAGCTTCCTTGTGCGTGAGGGTGGAGGAGAGCGGGCAAGCGCAAGGTCTCAGAGGCGAAGTTGGAGCAGGTTTATAAAGGACAAGAACCCTCGATAAGGGGCCGTGGGGAAGCTAGCCGTGTTCTGAAGTGGTCAGATGGTGCCATGGATGGCCGCGGGTAATGAATAAATAGATTCGATCCCGCGGAAGCGCTGGGGAGAACACGTCCGGTCGCACGAGCGAGGACACGGCGTTGTTGCCCCTGCCGCTCTCTCGCACAGGAACTGCCCCAAATGGACGGGCAATCTCATACAGCGCGTTGTATGCAACGCCCTCTGAATCCGCACGGGTCCAATCGATCCACCTGCCCCCGTCACGATTTGGCCCAGGATGGAAAAGTAGATGCGCTCTTGGGCCGCTGTGCGCGTCGGTGGCTGTAACCTTCGATAAACCGTGGGGTGAGGGCCTTTGCGCCTACCTCTTCACGCGCAATTACTGGGGGCGCCCGAGCGCGCCCGTCCTGTATTGCATCTGCCTCGCCTTTGTCGTGCAGCGTCGGGAGAAAAGTGCCGCCCGTCTTGGCGTTGAGCGCCCCAAAAGACTGGGACAACGCAGAAGGGAATCCGTGAGTAAATGGAAGGCCTCCACGCGGAATTTGCATTTGCGAGCGATCCGATCGTGGGCCAGACTCCCGGAAACGAGGTGGTGCTTGCCAGATCTCAGGGCACCTCCGACGGCCACTTGTCGGACTTCTTCCCCTTCATTCCCTCTAGAGGATGGACCCCCAGTCGAAGTTGAATGTCGTATCGCTGCACAGCCTCCTTCGAACTCTTCCCGGCCGGGAGCACGAAATTTCTCCTTGCTTCTTTTCTGCAGAGTCTTCTCCGCGAGTCCGCTTCTGTGGACGACGGGCATGCAGCTCGATGTTTCATATTGAAGTGGACGTCAAGAGCTTAGAGCGCGCCCATCTCGAGCACAATGTCTCGTGATGGACGTTCGTAATCGCAAGCCGGCAAATTCCGAGGGCGGGGGACGAATATTTTCTTGACCTACGAGTTCCCGCCCCGCATGACCCGCGCTCAGTCTTGCAGAGCGCAACCCGCCCGTCACCTACCTCTAGCTTGCATAGCGCTTCGCCTGTGCGAATTGATACTAATGCTGAAGTCTGGCGATTCTCGCTCAATGCTTGCGGTCATATTCTCGAGAGGTGCACTACAAGCTCCCGTATTTAGAAGCTGATTTGCCCGTTGGACACGTACCAGCGCTGCATTTGCAAAAGTGCCAAGCGCGGCGCTGAACCTTCCCAGATGTGTCTTCACGACGGAGACTTAGCCGCTCTAGCTACACTCACACTGCTTCCCCTCTCCCCACATTGGCACATTCTGCTCTGGAAACGACCGTGCTTGCCTGTGCCCATCACTTAGTCTCCATCTTGCGTCGTTCTGCGATGGGGTCCTCTCTGTGCCTGCCTAGTAGCCATCAGCACGCGTGCGTCCAGGAGGAACAATTGACATCGTAACCAAAGGCGCCAATCTTATGTACATGCATGTATGGTTATTCGTTTGCACTGTCGAACATCGGGGGGCGATCGGCTAGCCTAATTTGTGCTCGAATAGCACCGGGAATCGACACGACGTATTTATGCAGCCCCGCCTCCCTTTCATGCCATCCTCTCGACCACCCACGTCCCCGTCTCGGTCTTTCCTTGTCACTCTTTTCTGACCCTTTGTCCTCGTCGCTATCTAGCGCATAAAACCCCTCCCGGAACTACCCTAACCACTGTCGTACAAATGGCTTCCAGCTCTAAAACGTCCGATGTCGAGGCTCACTATGTTGTCGGCGCGTCCCATCCTCCCGCTCGCCGCATCAAGCTCGGCAACCCCGGCCCTCTGTACGTAACTTTATCTACGTGAGTTTCCTCGGCATTGACACGCTCCTTCTCAGCGGCCTGTTCTCCTTCGCGTCCACAACGCTCATCCTCTCGCTCTACAACGTGAATGCACGCGGCATTGACACGCCCAACGTTGTCGTCGGTATGGCCCTCTTCTGTGGTGGCCTCGCCCAGTTCCTGGCGGGCATGTGGGAGTTTGCCACGGGCAACACCTTTGGCGCGACTGGTGGGTCTTTCCGTTCTTCGCATTTTTCCTATCCCATCACCGAGCTCACGTGACGTTATCGCGCGACAGCCTTCACGTCCTACGGTGCTTTCTGGCTCTCCTTTGCCACTCTTTTTATTCCCGGCTCTGGCATTGCGGACGCATATGCTGCCTCTGCCGACCCCGCCAAAGAGACCGATGCGATCGCCATCTACCTTACCTCCTGGATGATTGTTACCTTCCTCTTCTTGTACGTTCTCTGCTCAGCGGCGCTACGATCGCCGAAACTCATGCCTGTACTTGCAGCATCGGCTCTCTGCGCAAGTCCGTCGGTCTGAGCGTGCTCTTCTTCTCGCTCACCATCACCTTCATGCTCCTCGCTGTCGGTAGGTGCATCTACAGAGCTGTATCTTGCAATTTACTGACTCGATGGCTGCAGCCGACTACCAGAAGAACGCGAACATTGGCAAGGCTGGCGGAGGTTTCGGCATCTTAACTGCATTCATCGCCTACTACTGCGGTCTTGCCGAGCTGCTCACCGACGAGGACATCTTCACGATCCCCCTCGGCAAGTATCCCCCAAAGATGGCGTAAATTCGCAGCGCTTCATCAACTCGCGGCGCGCCACCTCCCACGCGGCGCGCGCACCCATTTCTTGCTACCTTTCGTACCCCCTGTCTGAACGATATATTCGGTGGACTGTTGTGCGTCGGGTTGCCTTTGTCTGTTGCTACCTTCGTTTGTTCCTGTCGATATCCGGACGAACAGTGGAATCCCAGTCTTTACCCCCATCCTTGATCTGCGTCAGTCGTTCCACATACGTGTGATCATGGCATGCCTGCTTTTGTCTATACGAGTGCACGGATGCTGCTAAGACGCCTGATGGAAGGATTATGCATGGGAATCCGTCAATATCGATGCCTGATCGTGTCCTCGGTGGCGGGCTTCGCGATCACTCCAATGGCATTTAGAGTTGCGTTATCCGTACGAGGCTTGCACCGCCGCCAGGGGCGCCAAACGTACGATTGATCGCCCAGCATCACCGTGCATCTAAGTAAGTGAGTACGCAACAATCAAGCATCGGGCGTCGCGGAGGCTAAATGCGACGTCGTTCGCGAGCAACGGCGGTTCGTGGCAGGTGGCCGTTGTTTCATGCAGCGCTTTTCCAAGGCGGGCACCCACGAGGCAATCCCACGCGCGGCGTTGGGGCGCACTGCGCCGCCCCGATTCGTTCATATGCCCATACGCTGGCGGCAACCTGGCGGAATCCACTAGGCGCTGCGACGCCTGCGACAGACGCGTGACAGTGCTGACTTTAATCGGCCACATCACGGCACCGACGTCGCGCGATACGAGGACGTCTCGTACATGCTGTGATGCACAGTGCATGGTAGCACGACGGACCGCACTCGAATCGTCGACGCACAAGCGAACTTAACATGTAGGTATTCCGGATCATCGTATGGGTCTGCACACATTCACGATCAGTGTTGGCGGTTCCGCTCTCGCGCGCCCAAAGGTCCGAGGTGACCGCGAGGGTGGTGATGGTTGCCGGCCGCGTTGGTACTTACGGCACTACCTTGCATATTCAATTCTGTTGGAGTGCAAGTCCGCGCGCGAGGCGCCCGCGCGCGTGCGTCCGAGACCGGTACTTACGATGGTAGTTACATAGTCGTAGTCAAGACTAGGTAATTGAGAGCACGGCAACTGCAGCGCGGGACACGATGCCCACCTGTGGCACAAGACGTTGATGCATGGCAGCGCCGCGGGGCCATGGCGCCGCCAACCGAAGACGTGAACGTTCAAACAGTTACGTTGCCATACAATCGGAGGGTACGTAGAGGGGTTTGTCTCGTATGGAAATCAGCAAGGAAAATAATAGCGAGCATGATCAAGGCGCTCACATTAGCGGATGAGACCTTTGCCATAGGCCATTGTGTCTCCGCGCAACATGAAGGGGAGCATTCAGCGAGCGGCGATGCATGATGTGCGCTTGCTTTCGCACCGGTCACGATGATAACCTAAATGCGGCGGAGTGGCGTCCTGTACCACGGAGTGTGATGATTGGCGATATTCTGCGTGGGCGGCTTTCTATTTGCTATGCACGGGACACTTCTGGGGGTCCAGCACACGAAATATCGATTGCAGGAGGAAGAATAGTCTTCGAGATGTTGTCGTGCATCGGTGTCCAGTATACGGTCAAAGAGACAGTTTACGACGTGCGCGAGGGTATCCTTTTGACCAGAAAGGATATATCAGTGCCAGCACGTAGTGCAGACCCTTATCAGGAAGCAAGAATCAGGGAGTCAAATTATAGGCGATGCGGATACGGTGGCAGACGGGGGACCTCACAATAGGGCGCAGAACTGTCATCTGTTATTGATCCCGCTCTATACATCTGGTATAGTACCTACTTATGTTGACTGGCTCTAAAGCTTGACCTAGCGAGGGTCCAATTGCCTGCGTCAGTGCCGGCGCCATGATGGTTCGATCAGAGGTTTCGGGGCCAGAGCAGAGGCGAATCAAGGGCATGAGACAGCCCTTCGTACGGGTAAACCACAATCATCAATGCAAAGAGACGATCGCTTGGACTGCGAGGGTCTATTAGGCTAGGAGGGCCCTGTGAGACGAACGTAGGTGGCAGCTCGAGGAGTCGTCGCTGCGACGCGGCGGGCTGAGCTTCCGGCATGTTCCGGTGTATCTCCGACTCCGAGCCGTCGACGGAGTTTAGAGATCTATTCTCGCAACGTCTCGCGCGCAGCCACCAGTGCTGGCCACCAATCTGGCATTCGCCTCCTCCCCCCGACTCCATGCCTTCCGGTCTCTTCCTGGGATGGTATTATAACAATATATCGCCCAAAGAGACGGAGGTTCTGATGACGGTACGCATAATAGCAGCGGCTCTGCGCCTCACCTTCATCTAATGTCGCAGATATAGGGTTCAGCCACCTATCAGTGCACCAATCCACATAGTTCCTGGCAATGTTCCCTTGGATGCATTTGACTCTCATCTGCCCTTGGTCGTTTTCCGAGGCTTTGGACACCTTACGCCGTGCAGGGCGCATCTTCGTGCAGGCGCCCGCGAGCGTACGTCAAATGTGGTGAGACATCGTTTTGCTTCTCCGTGTCGCCTACACCTGCATCTTCTCTGCATGCATGGAGCATCCGATCCGGCTATATCAGTTCTGGGGCAGAATTCATCTGGATACACCTTGTCGTTGTCGAACGCGCTCCTCGCTAGGCCAGCGCCGCAACTGCAAAACCTCCATCTCGACGGTTACACTTCACTGAATATTACCGGCTGCTGCCTGGATTTACTGCCGCGATGCGCGGGCTACTACACACTTTTAGGCGCATGTACCGAAGCGCTTGAACTGTTCGTTTCTCGTGGACCTAATAAACAGTTTGGCTATTGGACTTGATCGATTTACGCCATATATACACATGTATGCGACTATGAGTGACCTTTTACAACTTCGAACCTCTCCTCCTCTGCGCGACATCCATATCACGCTGGGCCTTCCAGAATGTTGCCATATCTATAACCTGCAGCTTCGCTTGCTTTACGTCATGGGGCCCGACGTCTGCGAAGTAGCGCACGCCATCGTATTCGTGCGTCAAATACGAGATCTCCCCGACCGTCTCGAAGTTCAGCTTGTCGAGGATGACCTGCGAGTGGCTGATCGTCTCGCCCAGCGCTCCCGTGAACCCTGCCAGCTCTGCTTTCTTCATCGCCAACTGCGGAAGTAGACTTAGCGCGCGATGGCCCTGGAATCGCTCATCGACGGCAGCGATGACCCATTCCAGCAGCTTGGGCGTGGGGTTCTGTCTTGCGGCGTACGCCGAGTATTGCAGCCCCAGCTTGTGGAATACATCGTAGAGCGGCTCGAGTCCTGCCGGTGCCTCGCTTGGCGGGAGAGGAAGTTCGAACGGCGCCATTAGCACCACGCTAACTATAGCCCCACCAACCTTGACAACCGGCGTAAAGCCCGCTAGCGCGCTGGCACGCGTGACGCCAGTGGTGAAGGATGTCCACGCTTTGTGGGTGAGGATAGGGTTCCGCCGCATGAGGTGCAGCGTCAACTGGTCGCGCTCGCAGAAAACCTTGGTGACCAGGGTTATGGTGGCCTCGATTTCGGCTGGGTCGTCCTTCAGGAAGCTGACCTCAGCGCCAGGGATCCCGAGTTGCCTTTCCACTTTGCGGCATAGGTCCTCCATCGACAGGTCGACATGGTTGGAGGAGTCTCTGTGCGTGGTCGGCGGTTCGCGTGTGGTGCGTGGCACAGAACTTAGAACGGAGTCAGACGATTCCTGAATGGAGAGAGTTTGTCGAATCACCTCATGCTTGCTGATGTGGGATGCGTTGTTGGGTATACCCTCCCGTGAGCGAGTTACATATATACGTTCGCGTACGGGCGATGCTGCCAAGGATAACTATACATCAGCTCTGGGATACATAACGAGCGGATTTCCAAAGCCACTTAATACTAGGCGTTCGCAAGGTCGCTAGCGCTGTGCCTTTCCTCGTGCCAAGGTGACACGGCATGTGTACGGCGCTCCTGGTAGAACGGGTCGAGGACGGTGGAATAATGATGGGCCGGCTCCCGTCTACGCATGATGTACAAGTTCCTAAGGACGGGAGCCACGTAACTTCACTGCTCACGAGAAGGATTGGGGCGTACCGACGTGTACGAACGAAGTACGACAATCCCAATTTCCCAACTGGCAAAAGCTGCGCGCTCTCAGAACGCTGCGACTTCAATCGACCTCGAGGGCGGAGGAACACAAGAGTTTCCCATGGCAGAGTACTTGTTGAACGGCTAGGTTTTTGCAACATATCTTCTCAGGTTTCTCATTCCGGGCTTTTTTTTTTCTTAGAATCCATTTACGTGCGCCTTGGGGTACAGCTCATTCCGAGCTTTCTTGCTTGGCTGTACTGCGAGCGTCTGAAGAATGTTTGATGCTCCTTTGCAAGACACAAGGAAGACTCATACCGTATCTCGGGATCATGGGACTATTATAATTGTTCGCCTTCTCGGAAACTGCTCGAAACATGCCGGCTATTGGTACACATATAGGGTTTGCCTGCAAATGACCGACATCGCTTTCAGTTACAGCGGTCACAACATAGCATTTACAGGCGCCTTCGAGAAGTTCGGATGGGATGACACTACCTGGAAGAAAACCCTTGCTTGGAGTTTTTACAAACCAGCCGTTGAAGGCGGTGTAAGCAAGGCTGCCTAATTGGCGTGGTGAAACCGCAAATAGTACAATCTGTCATGGCACTGCGGGTTGATGCCGGAGGATTGAACACGCAGTGATATGTGGACCACTCTTGGAGAATTGGGCACTAGCAAGGACATCAGGCAGTCGGCCATTAGAGTCCCGTGTGGATTTGGTGATAACGCTCAGCAGATGGACCCCAGTCAGAATGCCGGAGGAGCGAATCGGATAGCACGGTGTGAAACCGCATCGTGCGTGTGATACCGCGATCCGGGCGAGCGGCCCGGCCGGAAGTCTGTGCGAACGCGACTTGCGCTCCAACACAAAGTACTGCTTGAACTTACTCCTGCGGACGGTCTCGAAATCAGCGTACAACACGCATGCCAAAATCCGCGGAAGAGGTATGCTTCCGGGATCTAATGGAGGTGCTGCACCTGGGTTACCGCTCGCTGGGCCGAGTCTGCTCCCTTTACAACATGCTCAGCGACTCGATTCCACGGACTCCTCCCCAACCCCTGCTTGTCGGGAGCGCTTGTCATCTGCAAGCGATTCCAAACGCAATGAACCCCAGGCTGGATAGGTAGGATGTTTTAATGCCCCACCTTGGTAATCCTAACGTTTGTGGTGCAGGACAGCACCCCGCATAGCTTTTCGCAAGTGCCAGCGCCGACACGTATGCACACCCCCGAGCCGACACATAATCGCGGAGCCGACGATCTACAGGATGCAGATACAGGAGAACAAGACCCGTAAACGCTGGGCAGTCCGGAGTCCCAGGGCCGCCTGACGGGGATCGCAATCATGATGAGACCCCATGGTGCTAGGGCTAGATGAAAGAAAAGATTAGGTCCCGGAAGAAGCTCAAGTCTACGGCGCGACATTGACCTTGATCCTGCAGAGGCGTCAGAGATTCGTGAGGGTGGTGGAAGCACCTTCTCAGGGCCTGATGTCCATCCGGGCGTTGGTCCTAGCCAATAGGATCCAGACGGAACCGTGCCCCACCTGGATGCCCTTCGCACCTCAGTGGAGTTCATCCAAAGGCTACGCGCAGCATCTCTTGATTGATCCTATCCCATCCGACGTCTGTCACCGCCTGCGCTTCCCTACCTCCGAGCCTCTCGAGATCTTCGTTTGTGTCTTACGAGGTTTTTATCTACCGCAATCAACGGGTCTCAAGAAGGCTACGAACGAATGTGCTCGGGTTTGCGAGAGTACGACCCGGAACTCAGTTTGTTGTCCGATCTCGTCTATCTGGATTCTGCACTACACGCAGCAGCACCTGATCTTCAGCCCGACAAACCACCACTTTCTCGCGGATCTGTTGATCTGGCTGATGATTGGACTTGGTCGATCTATGTCATATACATGTATGTGACCGTTCTACAACTTCGAACCTCCCCTCTGCGCGATGTCTATATCGCGCTGGGCCTTCCAGAATGTCGCCATATCTATAACCTGCAGCTTCGCTTGCTTTACGTCATGGGGCCCGACGTCTGCGAAGTAGCGCACGCCATCGTATTTGTGTGTCAAATACGAGACCTCCCCGACCGTCTCGAAGTTCAGCTTGTCCAGGATGTCCTGCGAGTGGCTGATCGTCTTGCCCAGCGCTCCCGTGAACCCTGCCAGCTCTGCTTTCTTCATCGCCAACTGCGGAAGTAGACTTAGCGCGCGATGGCCCTGGAATCGCTCGTCGACGGCAGCGATGACCCATTCCAGCAGCTTGGGCGTAGAGTTCTGTCTTGCGGCGTACGCCGAGTATTGCAGCCCCAGCTTGTAGAGTACGTCGTACATTGGCTCAAGCCCGGCTGGTGCCTCACTTGGCGGGGGAGGAAGCTCGTACGGCGCCATGAGCACCACGCTAACTATAGCCCCACCAACCTTGAGGACCGGCGTAAAGCCCGCAAGCGCACTAGGGCGCGCCACACTGTTGGCGAAGGACGTCCACGCTTTGTGGGTGAGGATAGGGTTCCTTCGCATGAGGTGCAGCGTCAATGGTTCGCGCTCGCAGAATACACTGGCGACCAGAGCCACGGTGGCCTCGATTTCGGCTGGGTCATCCTTCAGGAAGCTGACCTCAGCGCCAGGGATCCCGAGTTGCCTTTCCACTTTGCGGCATAGGTCCTCCATCGACAGGTCGACATGGTTGGAGCAGTCTCCGTGCGTGGTCAGTAATTCGCGTGTGGGGCGTGGCAAAGCACTTGAGAACAGAGTCAGAACGATTCCTGAATGGAGAGAGTTTGTCGAATCACCTCATGCTTGCTGATGCGGGGCGCATTGCTGGGTATGCCCTCCCGCACCGAGTTATATACGCCCGCGTACGGGCGATGCCGCCAAGGATAACTGTACGCCAGCTTTTGGATACATACAGTACCGAGCGGATTTCCGGAGTCACTTACAGTAATACTAGGCGTCCACAAGGTTGCTAGCGCTACGCCTTCCTGCATGAGGTGGCACGGTGTGTGTACGGCGCTTCTGGTAGAACGAGTCGATGACGGCGGAATGATGATGGAACCAGCCCCCATCAACGCGTGATGTACGAACGCCCAAGAACGGGAGCCACGTAATCTCGCTGCTCATGAGAAGGATTGAATTAAAGCGTACCGGGGTGTACGAACGAAGTACGCCAATCCCACTTCCTGACTGGTAAAAGCCGCACGCCCTCCGAATGCTGCGGCTTCAATCAACCCCGAGGGCGGAGGAAAAAACGTGTTTTTCACGGCAGGATACTTGTCAGATGACTATCTTGTTTTAATGCTATCTTCTCGGTTTTTCCATTCTGGGCTGTCCACGCTTGGTCGTGCTGCCAGCGTCCAAGGAATGTCTGATGTTCTTTGCAAGACACAAGGAAGACTCCTATGGGACTGTTATAGTTGCTTGCCTTCTCGAGAACTGTCGGCTGTCGATGCATATCCACGGTTTGCCTGCAATGACCGACATCGCTGTACATGAGTTACAGCGACCACGATATAGCTTACAGGCGCTTCGAGAAATTCGGATGGGATGAGTCATGGCACTAAGTACCTGAAAAAAAAAAGCTTGCTTGGAGTCTTCAGGAATCAGCCGTTGGAGGCGGTGGAAGCAAGGCGGCCTGGTTGGCGTGATGGAACCGGATATTCAATTCGCCATGGCACTGCGGGTTGGTGCCGGAGGAACGCAGTGATATGTGGATCTTTCTGGGAGAATTGGGCACTAGCAAGGACATCGAGCAGTCGGCCATTAGAGTCCCGTGTGGATTTGGTGACAATGCTCAGGGGATGGACGTCGACGCTAGTAAGACCGGGGAAATAAGTGCCGGCAGTACCAGTCTCAGGCACGGCGGCGGCGGCCCGGGGTAAGGCCGAACAGAAGAACCGTCCGAACTGTCCGAAGCTCGAACCCAGGTTTGGCACCGTGCCGCCGAACACCTCGGCCGGGCGGCGCGAGGCCGGGGAACGCCGGCGCGGAGTCTGAAGCGTGGCTCGGGTGGCTCGGGGTTCGATTCGACGTGCTGGCGGTTTCCGTCGACTTCAACGTCAATTTAAACCTGCAGAGGTTCTCAGTGGCCCAAATCTGCAACGATACTCACCAGCCAACAACTCCATGTTCACAAGGCCCAGGGCTTCCCGCGAGTCGTTGCTAGCCCTTGGCGTAGCCTTTCGGCGCTTCATCCTTACCGTAACGACTCGGAGTCATATATCATGATCATATTGCATGCGTGACGGCCTGGGGCGGTCTATGCTGCTAGGTTGGCGCGCTTGGCTGCGCAAGGGCCCTCCCTCGCCTCAGCATTCGTCGCATCACACATCTCAACATTCGCCCACCTCCATCTCTCAACACCACTTCGGTCTATGCTCGGTCGTCAGATATGATGAGTGTTACATCGGTGACTAGGTACGTTGGGCCTCTGGCCTATTTGCTTTGAAAACTGCCGCTGATCGATGGTGTACTCCGTGCGTCTGCTCATCAGTCCAGTGCACCCTGCATCTCGGAGCGTAGAACTAGGGTATGTAGGTTACCTCTCGTTGCCTTCGGATGAGGCTGAACCTCCAAAGCTCGTCCCGAAGCACCCAACGCTTCCGGTTGGATAGTGAGCGTCCCGGTTCCAAACCGCTCTTTGGGTCTGGACCGACCTGTTTATCCAGTCATTCGGGCCGATGGTCTCCCTACAGTAGGGTTCTTCGGAAAGATGAAAAGGGCTGGCCGAGGCGACCGCTTCTGTATCATTGCGACTGATGGGGTCATGACGAAGGCGACGGACGCCCTCAAGAGCAAGAACCAGTCTGTGGGATGGAATTTGACACTTGATGGCTTGTGAGTTCTATCGTCTAGTTCCGTTGGTCATTGCTCTCAAACAACGTTTTCTCTTTAGCGTTATAGAACCGTCTTCCCAGCTTACGCTACGACTCGTCGCGAGACGGAGGTTTCACAGCGACATCCTAATGGGGACACTCGGGTTTTCTTACTCGGATTTGCTACAACTATCCACTCCACGCGGTGCGTTTCGCCATACATCATGTCAGATGTGTTCCAGATGGCTGAAGGTTCTCGTCTCATAGACTTCAACCTTGTCTCCACCAACCGCCCCATCGAGCGGCTACAGCCGGTCACCCTCCGTCTAGCGATCACGATTGAACATTCGGAGCACCCTTCTGAGTCACGCACCCCTTACAGCACCTCTCAGCTCGCTTCCGTTTCAGACAAGGGAGGTGCTGTTGCGGCTGGGAGTCTTTCTACGCTATCATCGGCAAAGGCAGTCGCTGGGGAGCCCTCCCTTGCAGAGGTGCTTCATCAGGCCGACCTGCCAGCGACCGACCGAGCAATGGGAAAACTCTCCTCATCTTCGACACCAATAATTGACGTGGCAAATTACGCGGAGCAAGCCCCAGATCTACTCGATCGAGCAGACGATATCTATGACACGTGGGGCGTGGTCCTCACACGGATCCAACGGATTGTGGACTGTACCGACAAGATTGCTGAGGTCTGAGTTCCTTCAGTCCATGCGCCCCTCCTGCTAACATCTGCGTTCTAGATTCATCCCTATGCAAAAATGGCATGGAGCGTTCTCTCGTTTATACCCAAGGTGGGCTAAGTACTCCAGCTCGGAAGGTGACAGGGTCTTACGTTCTTCTTTGGATAGACGATCCTCGCCCAAGTCGAGCGTGACGAAAATGTGAAAGCACTAGTAGACGCGATGCATCATACCTTCGACATTGCACAGGACGTGAGCACTTTTGAGAGCAACATCGAGGGGTCCACTCAGAGAGAACTCCTTATGGCCATCTTGAAACACGTCTGCGCCTGTGGCGAATTCATCCAAGCATACGCAAGGAACGCGCAATTCTGTACGTACTCGTATATGAATGTCACATTTATCTCAAGCTGATGCAGATGCATTGCATACAGGGACACGGTTGTGGCAGAATGCCGGTCGTGGGGTTGACGCTCGTATCGAAGGCTATTGCGTCAGGCTCACAACACTTCGGGATCAATTCCTCAGGCATGCCCTTGTCACTGTCGAGAAGACGACGTTCCAGATTCAAGATGCTGTGGGCGGTGTTTCGGCCCAGATTGTTCAAGTGTCTGGTCGGCTTGATGGCATCTCTGGCCAGTTGGAGAGCGTGTTGGCTGAAGTAACTGACGCGAGTACGTGTCCGTGCCTATTTGACTTGTATGCAACTCAAAAGTCTCGCATAGAATTGTCCGCGAAGATCGAGCAGATCCCGTATCTACCTGGCGCATCCTTTCGTGGCAACAAGGGTTGCCTTAGAGGCACCCGAATAGCATTCTTGGATTATATTACGCATTGGGTGGATAACCCTGACTCGACGCGTGGCCTTGTGCTATTCGGAAGAGCTGGGACGGGAAAGTCGTCAATTGCCCACGAAATTGCACGTCGTTTCCGTGAGATGGACCGCCTCGCCTCGTCGTTCATTTTCCAGCGCGGGCAGCGAACCAGCCGAGAACCCCACCTTTTCTTCACCACCCTTGTACGCGACCTCTCTGATCGCTATCCCGCCTTCCGAGCGTCGCTGGGCAAGTACGTCCAGAACGACACGTATGCTCGGCTCGGCGCAGAAGATTACGACGCCGTCTTCAAGAATTTGCTGCTCCATCCGCTCACCAACACGGTCCTCGTTGGCCCCGTTTTGGTCGTTATTGATGCCTTGGACGAGGTTGTCGATGCCGTTGAAGAACCACCAAGTTGCACATGTTCCTTGCTGATCGGATGCACGAACTCCCACCAAATTTCCGCTTCTTCATCACCTCGCGACCGGAAGTAGACATCGAACAAGCCTTTCTCGACGTTGACGCAATTTCCATTATGCGCATGGACGACCAAAGTCTGTCTGCCGGAACGAACGACGACATTCGCGCTTACCTTTTGGCCAACCTTTCCCCGCGCGTTTACGCTGAGCATGGTAACGAACTCGCAAATAAGGCTGAAGGCTTATTCCAATGGGCCGCTGCCACCTGTAGATATATCAAAGCTCGCCCGCGCGGACTCACAGAAGAAGACTGCATGAGTCGCCTATTGCATCCCGCCCCGGGGCGTCTCCAGCGAGTGGATCCGCTGGACAGCTTGTATCTCACAATCCTGGAGTCCTGTTTCGACCTCAGCGACCCTGTTATAGAGCGCAGGTACCAATCTGTCATGGGGCAGCTCCTTGCTGCATTCGAGCCGCTCTCCAACCATTCATTGACACATCTGCGCCGTTACCTGGATGACGCCGATGCCGACAGCAGCGATTCTGTCTCTGCCATCATTAGCAACCTTGGTTCCCTCTTGAACAACGTCGCTTCTGCGGACTCGACAAAGCGGATTACCCCACTCCACGCATCGTTCCGCGACTTCCTCACTACGAAAGACAGGGCTGGCAAATTTTGGATAGACCTCGCGGCTTCTCACCGCCAGATGGCGCAGTGCTGTCTTGGCATCATGCTGGACAAACTCCACTTCAACATCTGTCGCCTTGCGACGTCTTATGAACGTAACTCCAACATTTCTGATATCGCCGACCATGTAGATCAGTACATCTTCACCGCCCTATCGTACGCCAGTCGCTCCTGGGGCGACCACTTGCAACACATGCCGCCTCGCGTCAATTTGGTGGGCAAAGCTCAGACGCTTCTCGACATGAAGTTCCCATTTTGGCTCGAGGTTCTCAGCCTCCTGGGCCGCATGGACCTCGCATCCCACACATTGTCAATCTTGAAAGCGTGGTTGACTGGGGAGCAGAGCGTGAGTAGCGTTGCCTTTCATACGATGCCGGAGCCTGGTTCTCATCGTGTTCTTTTTTGATAGGATCAGCCCGTGGTGGGATTGAATCCCCTTTTGATGTTCGTCAATGACGCATCTGCGTTCGTTCGGTACTTTGGCGTACCCATGTCCCAGAGCGCCCCCCACATCTACCTATCTGCTCTCCCTTTCTCCCCAGTTTCGTCCCTCGTGTTTAGGCGCTACGCTCAGATGCTCCCGAACACGTTGCAACTGGAACGCGGCCGGCTGGGACATTGGCCAGCGCAGGAGACCGTCATTAGCGTGGGCCACATGTGTTTTGCTGTGGCATTCTCCCCCGACGGAAACCGCGTAGCTGCCGGCCTGGCGGACGGTACGGTTCATGTCTTCAATTCCACAACGGGACAGGCCACCGCAAAACCGTTCATGGGGCACACGGCCGCGGTCATGTCTGTTTCATTCTCACCGGATGGACATCGTGTCGTCTCGGGTTCGGACGATCGGACGATCCGGGTGTGGGACGCCGCGATGGGGAGAGCAGTCACCGAGCCATTCATCGGGCATATAAAAGCTGTCCAATCCGTCTCGTTCTCGCCCAACGGCATCCATGTCGTCTCCGGCTCGGACGACTCCACAGTCTGCCTCTGGGATGCCGCCACGGGGCAGATGATTGCGGAGCCGCTCACCGGACATGCGGGCCCCATCCGCTCTGTCGCCTTCTCGCCAGATGGTCTCCACATCGCGTCAGCCTCGGCTGATAACACGGTCATCGTCTGGAGCGAACAGACAGGGGAGCCAGTTATAGGGCCGCTTGGAGGGCATACCCGCACCGTTGCAGCTGTCGTGTTCTCTCCGGATGGTCGATACCTTTTCTCAGCCTCAGACGATCGTACGATCCGCATCTGGGACACGACTACAGGGCAGGCAGTCACGGCACCACTCAAGGGACATACCAGCGTCATCAACTCTGTTGCAGTCTCGCCGGACGGCGAATACATTGTTTCGGCATCAGCGGACTTGACGATCCGCGTCTGGCACGCCTCCACGGGACAACCGGTTGAAATGACATTCCTTGGTCACGCGAGTTCCATCAGGTCCGTTACCTTTTCGCCGGATGGTCACCATCTTGCGTCTGGCTCGCTTGACAAGACAGTGCGGATCTGGGATGCAACAGTAGCGCAGGCCGTTTGTCTTCCGCTCGTGGGAGACGTTGACCATCTCTCTCCCATCCCACTTTCCCAAAGCAGTCGACCCACTGCCCCGGGCTTGGACGGTCACACAACCGACGCTGAAGTTTCTGCGAAGGCACAGATAGGTTCCGGGCCGCTCGGAGGACATGTCGAGACTGTTTTTTCGGTCGCTTTCTCACCAGATTGTCGCCTTGTCGTGTCGGGATCTGCAGATCGCACAGTTCGCGTCTGGGATGCCGCAACAGGAGAGGCGGTTGGAGAGCCACTTACAGGACATGTTGATGAAATTTATTCCGTCGCCTTCTCACCCAACGGTCAGCATATCGCCTCTGGCTCAGAGGATCAGACGGTTCGTGTTTGGCACGCCGCAACTGGCCAGGAAGTCGTAGGACCGCTCGAGGGACACGAAGGCATGGTCATCTCCGTTGCGTTCTCCCCCGATGGCCACCGCATCGCCTCGGGTTCGTCGGACAAGACGATCCGTGTCTGGGACGCTGCGACGGGGGAGGCGATCGTAGAACCGTTCACAGGACATACAGCGCCCATCTTCTCCGTCACATTCTCCCCAGACGGTCAACGTATCGCCTCGGGCTCATACGATCATACGGTCCGCATCTGGGATGCCGCGACAGGACGGTTGATCGCAGGCCCTTTTACAGGACACACAGATGGCATTATCTGTGCCAGATTCTCTCCTGACGGACGATATATCGCCTCGGCCTCGCAAGACGGGTCGATCCGCATCTGGGACGCCGCAACAGGACAACCGACTGCCGAGCCTTTCAAACAAGACGCTGGGTTTCCTTTCTCTGTAGAGTTCTCGCCGGACGGCCGTCATATAGTCTCAGCCGGCTGGTCGGACGGCGTAATTCGCTTCTTGGACGCCACGACGGGGCGTGCAGTATGGGAACCGCTCAAGGGACACGCAGGCCCGGTCATGTCTGTCGCGTTCTCGCCGGATGGACAACACATAGCCTCTGGTTCGGCAGATACCTCAGTCCGTTTGTGGAACCTACCAGCAGCTGCCACATCCGCGACGGGCACCTCGGGGGCCGAAGAGTTCTCCGTCAGCCGCAGGGGTGGTACTTCGGCGCTCGTAGCGTTCCGAACAGATGAAGGCTTCGCTATTGATGACGATGGATGGATTCGGGGGGCTGATGGCGAGCTCTTAGTGTGGATACCTGAACCCCACCGGGTCGGCCTTCCGCGGCCAGGTAACGTGTGGGTCAGAGCCAAGCACGAGACAATATTAGACACCAGTCGGTTTGTTCATGGGTCGGATTGGACGATATGTTTTGACAATCACCAGCGTACAGCTCTGTAGATGTACTTCTACAGTATAATTGCTAGCGTACGGTCCTCGTTTTACTGTTTGCCAGTATCTCCGCAAGCACCTGCGTTGTTACATTGATAAGCAACCTTTCGCGAAGTTCAGCCCGCCTCCTTCTGCAACCTCGGGAAGGTCCGCAAGCATATCCTTCGCGTTTGACGAACATGCGTAACTCACGTACTCCACGTGCACAGGCGGCTCCGAATGCCAGAGCCGACTCTGAGCAACAGCGCCCTGGCTCTACTGTCGCTCGTGAGAGTACGGCCCAACGACGTCAGGTGGTTAGGACTACCAATGACCTTTGTAGATTGGAACATGCAACGCCGATGTCATCAAGACGTGGTCAGGACTCGGCCCTCGAGCCCGAATATTCACGTGACCTAGACCTCTGTGGCGCACACACCACCTCCGAAAGTGGGTCGCGCACGATGGAATATAGGTAGTTGCGCCGTTGCGACTTGGGAGCTCGAAACGGACCTGGAGACACGGTTAAAAGTGAGCTTCCGCCTCATCGAAGGCGTACCATATGTAAGAACCTCTCTCGCCGTCGGAGTACAAGGTGAAGACGTGGCGTGGACAAAAGATGGCGCAGTAGGAGCATCTAGGAAGAACAGCGATGCCCTAGAGTACGGTACAACTCCGTCAATCCCGCAGCGGAGATGGTAAAAGTGCACTCACTGCGGCTGTTTGCGTGATGGAAATCGAGCTATTTCTATTGTGGGGCGAGCCGTGAACCTCATCCTGAGAACCTGCCGACCGACATGGTCTACTTCGGATGGAGGCGCCCGAGGATCAGAGATTGGCGCGAGCCTGTTGGTAGGCGACGTTCGGGTTATTCATCGGGCTGTACTGAATGATATACTTCTAACGCAGCTTTGTGAGTCATGGGTACCGAGAACCATGATGTAAGAACGTGAACGTACGAGCCAGAGTTCTGAGTGTGCAGGACTCGAGGTGGACCGACCCGTTCTACTATCGCACCAAGATGAACCGCGCCGCATACAGGAGGATGTTTTACGCAGCATGTGATTGCACATCGCGTACAACAGCATAGAGTATCCTCGGTCTCAGTATACTTGTGCGTGCCTTGGATGCTACTATCGCTGGCAAGAGCGTGGCTTGAGAGCGTAGGGGCCGCAAGTGTTCAGAAGAGCGGCACTGAGGTAGAGACCAAGACTTGTGGATCGGTTAGCTTGGTAGCTTCGCTCTGTAGGGCGGTAGGTAGAGTCGATGGGACGATGATGGAGGGTAATGGTGCCGTCCCGACAGTGCAGGGTCTGGCGCACCACAGAGCGGAAAGTGCGTATAAAGAAGATTCGGGGTATGCAGCTGGGACGGCAATAACAGCCTACCGTGACACACATCGGGCTGTACCGGTCGGAGGATCGTGCACATGGTGGATAACTCATGCACTATCGACATGGCCAATGGCCACGGGTGAGGACGCGCTGTTGGAGTCCCCTGTAGTAGGCCTGAGCCCGTCACGGTGGGCGATCTTCACTGTCTGTCCCCGCCGACATCGTCGCCGCCCGGTGTCTGTAACAGCGCATGAGGGCCGGGTTGTGTTCCTGAGGAGCGTTGCTACTTGAATTGTCGGTTCTAACGGAGGTCACAAGTCAACGATGTGCGGTGATGGAGGAAGCTGGAGCCTGGAAGCGTCGGAGTCAGGACGCTCCGAGGCGCTGGGTTCGATTCTGTGACCCGCGAATTTATTTTGATTTGTGGCACCGCCCCCGTTTGGCCCCGTCATCATGATCGACATCTCGGAGTCCGCGTCACTTGCCAGCGCTTCACAGAATCACCGTAACAAGCCAGGCTCTCTCACACATTGTCCAAAGGCGGTCTTTCAGCTGCTGTCAACACGTCACAGCGCCTGCATATCCCGGTTTCTTCGTCCAGACCATCAGTTCATCCCGACTCTACTACCCTTCAAGTGGGCCTTGATTCTCGAGTCTCGAGCCTCAACGAGTCCGCAACTGTCCATAACAACAACAACCACAGCACCGCTTCCGGAGTCGTCAACGACATCCCTTCATGGCCAGTGACCGGTTTGCGTTGGCGTCGTAAGTAGGGCTGGTAGCCTTCCGCAGCGCTGTTGCTCACCGATCGCGTGTTACACGCGCCTGCTCATCAGCCCAGGACAACCCGTGCCCCAAAGTTCAGGGCCAGCGTACGTAGAGAACATTCGTACCTGGGTGCGTGGCTAAAACGACATCCTATCAGTTCCCAGACTGGCAACATGAGGCGTCCCATGCTGCCGATTGAGAGAGGCCTTACTAGTAAATAAGGGGGGCGGGAGCTGTCGATGGAAGGTGCCGTAGACTGCACTGAATGTCAGGGATGTAGAATAAATATAGGGGTATTCTTGGAGCGCGCGGGCGATTCTGCACGAAAGGGATCGCCGCCTCGGTTCTCGCGCGCTCTAGCAGACGCGGAACTGAGGTACGAAATTTGACGGGAGTGTGGCCTGACCATCAACGAATAGAACTGTATAGTACGAATCAAATCGGTCCAGCGGAGTCGAAGATGCGAGCCTCGCGGTGCGAGCTCAGTACCAGTCGGTGCGCAGTGCAGTGCGTCCAAGCACAAGTCAAACCCCCGGGCCGGGGGCCCGGGCCGTAAAGTCAGCACGAAACGAAAGACTGCGCGCGCGTTTGTCCGCACACGCGCGCCACGAAACGAATAGCAAAACGAAACACAAACGTCCGATTCCAACAAGGGAGAGGGCGAGGCGCCCGTCTGGCAAGGCGAGTAAAGCCCCGGAATTCAAGTCCTAGTGAAGTCAGCCTGAGGTTCCGAAGACATGCTTGCCATCGTCAGCGTCGTGTAGAGACTCGGTCACCATGATCTATGATCCCTCCGGTTTTTGTGGCACCCCTGGCGTTACATAAGCACCCGAGCGTCGGTGTTCGACACGGTTCGATCAGGTTCGGTCCAGCGAGCCCGCAGAATAGGATTTGTCTGTATTTGTCGACAGGCGGTTGTTGTCGGCAGTTCTTCAGTCTGGTGAGCCTTGAAAGTACTATAGCTTGAAAGCATCCACTGACAGCTTGGGACCAGCGATTCTTGTTCCACACATCCAACGATGATACTGGATCGTTTCTCAAGCTCAAGCGCTCAAGGCTCCCTGTAAGTGGTCGTTGGCGCCTCCAACCTCACAGCATTACCACAACGGGTTGTGCTCTCACACGTCAGCGCTAGGGCGTGGGTTGAGCACGCGTGCCAGCGCAACCTAGCGCAACGCAGCCCTTTCCCTTGGCTTTTTCAGCAGCTTGCAGCTGTGGACCCTCGATACCGCTTCCCTCAGTAGTACCTACCTTCACGGCATCGTCCGTGTTGTCTAAGCTGCATGATGACTGACCAGCTTGCCTTGATATCGTAAGTGGGACCCCAAATCCACTCTGTTTTTGCTGATTCTTGCTTATAGCTCGGAGCAGCCTGCGACTCGTCACGCGGAATTGGCGTATGTAACCCACCTATTATCTATAATCCGATGTTGTTGGAACTATCCCTCGTCAGCATCCAGGCCGCGATGGAGGTACCGGAAAGCCTATCTCACGACTCTCACCGAATCCAGTTAAAGGGTGAGTGAAGACAGCTACCCAACGCTCAGCAATTGCATCTAAAACATAGGCGGGTCTGTTTCCCAGTCATTCGGGCCGATGGTCTACCTTCCATGGCATTCTTCGACAAGGTGAAGAGGGCTGGTCGAAGCGAACACTTCTATGTCACTGCAAACGATGGAGCTACATCTAAGGCAACCAAAGTCTTCAAGAGGAAGAAACAGTCCGTTGAGTGGGATGTGATGCTTGATGGACTGTACGCTCCCTTGCCCTATCGATCGTGATTCGTAACTAATTCCTCATAGCGCCGCGGGCCCGTCTTCTCGGCTCACGCTACGCCTTCTCGCGAAGCGAGAGAACCGCGTTGACGTTGTGTTGGGAGCGCTGGACCTGTCCTACCCGGATTTACTTCAGACGTCGGATCCTCGGGGTGCGCCCTGCATGCCTGCGTACTACTTGTGCTTCAAATAGCTGAACACTCCAACTACAGACTTCAACTTGGTTTCCACCGACCGCTCTCCTGGACACTCTGAACGGATTACGCTGCGCCTGCAGGTGATCACAATCGAACACACTGCGCGCCTCGCAGAGCCAAGCGATGCTTTCAGCAGCTCTCATCAGGCCCCTATTTCCGCAGAAATGGTCGATGTTCCGGCTGGGACCGCTCCTTCTACGCCATCTCCGGCGGATGCGGCTCCCGGTACACCTTCCCTTGCGGAGTTGCTCCACCGAGTTGATTTGACCATCCTCGACGACTCCGTGGGACGACTTTCTTCGCCCCCTCCAGTAGTAGTTGGCACAGCAGATGACGTAGAACAAGTCCCGACTGCGCTCGGTCAAATGCGCGACATCTATGAAACGTGGCGCGAAGTCCTCGCGAGGATCAAATGGGTCGTCGATTGTACCGAAAAAATTGCCGAAGTTTGAATTCTCCTTCACCCCTCCACCAATCTCGTTGACGACTGGATCATAGATTCATCCGTATGCTAAGATGGCATGGAGCGTTCTATCGTTCATCCCCAAGGTGTGTCACGTTACTTCGCCAGGGCGGGAGTCATGACGGCATAACACGCTTCTACGGACAGACGCTTCTTGCCCAGGTTGAACGGGACGAAAACGTGAAGGCGTTGTTGGCGGCCATGCACGATGCATTCGATCTAGCGCACGACGCAAACGCTTTCGAGAGTCATATTCGACAATCGACACAGAGGGAGATCCTCATGGCCATGTTGAAACACGTCTGTGCCTGCGGCGAGTTCGTTCAAACGTATGCAAATGATATACAGTTTTGTACGTCTTCGGAGGGGTGGAAAATGCACACTCTGATCTGATGCCGGTGGACGATACACAGGGAGGCGCTTATGGAAGAATGCGGGGCATGGGGTTGACAGTCGAATCCAGGACTACTGCGTCAAGCTCATGGCGCTCCGGGATGGGTTTCTGAGGCATGCCGCCGTCACTGTCGAGAGAACAACGTTCCAGATCCTGGACTCCGTGGGGGGTGTCTCGGTTCAAGTTGATCGCGTAGCCGGTCGGCTTGATGGGATTTCTGACCAGCTGATGGGTGTATTGGACGAGGTCACCGACGCGAGTACGTCCCCAATACGCCCAAAGGCTTCACGGAGAGCTGACGATCCTCGTGTAGGCATGTCTGTAAAGATCGACCAGATCCCATATCCGACAGGCGCATCATTCAACAGCGATAGGGGATGCCTCACTGGCACCAGGACTGCATTTCTGGATCATGTCACCAGCTGGGTGAGCAATCCTGATTCGACACGCGGGCTCGTGCTATTCGGGCGAGCCGGAACGGGCAAGTCATCCATCGCGCATGAGGTTGCGCGTCGCTTCCGTAAGATGGACCGCCTCGCCTCCTCATTCATCTTCCTGCGCGGGCAACGATCTAGTCGAGAACCTCACCTCTTCTTCACCGGTCTCGCACGCGATCTCTCCGACCGTTATCCTGCATTCCGAGCCTCATTGGGCAAATGCATCCAGCACGACACGTATGCCCGGATTGGCGCTGTAAATTTTGGCGCTCTTTTCGAGAACATGCTACTGCAGCCGCTTGCGAACACGACCCTCGCCGGCCCTGTTTTTGTCGTGGTTGACGCCCTAGATGAGGCTGTGGATGCCACAGGAGAGGACGACGGACTGTGCGTGTTCCTCGCCAAGCGGGTCCGCGAGCTCCCATCAAACTTCCGTATCTTCATCACTTCGCGGACAGAACACGAGATCGAGCAGGCCTTCGCTGATGCCGACGCGATCAGCATCATGCGTATGGACGACCAGCGTTTGTCCGCCGACACGAATGATGACATCCAGGCGTATCTTTCGGCGAACCTCTCTCCACACGTATACTCGGAGCATGGCGAGGATCTTGCAAGGAAAGCCGAAGGCCTATTCCAGTGGGCTTCTGCAGCTTGCAGATATATCAAAACTCGCCGGCGCGGACTCACGGAGGACGACTGCGTGTCCCGCATACTGGACCCTACACCAGGACGTCCCCAGCGGATGGATCCACTCGACAATCTGTACCTTACGATTCTCGAGTCAGGGTTCGACTTGAGCGACCCCGTCGTCAAGCGCAGGTATCAATCTGTGATGGGTCAGCTCCTGGTCGCGTTCGAACCCCCCTCCAGCCGTTCGTTGACTGCTTTCCGCCGTCACCTGGCCAGCCACGATGTGGACAACAGCGACTCCGTCTCAGCCATTATTAGCAACCTCGGTTCGCTTTTGAGCAATGTCACCTCAGCCGACGCCGACGAGCCGATAATGCCACTTCATACATCATTCCGCGATTTCCTCACTACGGAGGACAGGGCTGGGGAGTTTTGTGTGGACCTTGCAGCCTCTCATCGTCAGATGGCGCACTGCTGTCTCGGCCTCGTCGCCCACGAGGTCCACTTCAACATGTGTCACCTTGTATCGTCGTATCAAAAGAACTCAGATATCCCTGACGTCCGCTCGCTCATAGTCCAATATATATCTCGCGCCCTATCCTACGCCAGTCGCTTCTGGGATAACCACCTGCGACACGTACCCTTCCATACCTATTTGGTCGAGAAACTCCAAGTGTTCCTACTCATAAAATTCCCATTCTGGCTTGAGTCTCTCAGCCTTCTTGGCTGTATCGATCTCGCTTTGCAAGCATTGTCGACGCTGAAAGCATGGCTGGCCGTCGAGCAAAGTGTAAGTATCCCACGTTACTCTTCCCCACGCGAACTCTCACGGACGACGATCTGACAGAACCCTACTGCGGAGATACGCACGCTTTCAACGTTCGTCGATGACGCATCTGCGTTCGTGCGGTACTTCGCAATGCCCATGTCCCAGAGCGCCCCGCACATCTATCTATCTGCACTTCCGTTCTCCCCAACGTCATCACTCGTGCTCAAGCATTATGGCAGGATGTTTCCAAACACGATAGCGCTGGAGCGGGGGCGGCTAGCTCATTGGCCAGCGCAGGAGACGGTCATCGGCGTGGGCGCAATGTGCCTTTCCGTTGCGTTCTCCCCGGACGGCACGCGCGTCGCTTCTGGCCTGGCGGATTGCACGATCCACATGTTCAGTTCCTCGACCGGCCAGGAGATCCGAGGACCATTCACCGGGCATGAGGGCTGGGTCAGATCTGTCGTGTTTTTTTACCAGATGGCCGACAACTCATCTCCGGATCGGATGATGGCACGATCCGGGTGTGGGATACTGCGACGGGCCAGGCAGTCTCAGAGCCATTCGTGGGGCACACGGGTTGGGTCAACACTGTCTCACTGTCGCCGGATGGCCAACACGTCGCCTCGGGGTCGCATGACCGAACAATCCGCCTTTGGGTTGTCGCCACAGGGAAGATGGTCATGGAGCCATTCACGGGTCACGCAGGCCCCGTCAAGTCTGTCGCGTTCTCACCGGATGGTCTCAACATTGTCTCTGGCTCGGATGACGAGACCGTTCGTGTCTGGAGTGTAATAACAGGGACGCCGGTTATAGGACCGCTCGAGGGACACACCGGCATTGTTAGATCTGTCACGTTCTCCCCAGATGGCCGGTATATTGTCTCTGGCTCAGAGGATCACACGATCCGCATCTGGGATGTGACGAAAGGGGGCTCGGTCGCACCGCCGCTCAAGGGACATAGCAGCCTGGTTAGCTCTGTTTTTATCTCTCAGGACAGACAACATATTATCTCATGTTCGGCCGACTCAACAATCCGCGTCTGGAATGCCACGACCGGATCGCCGGTTGGGGAGTCACTCACTGGTCATGGGGCCGCTATCAGGTCCATCGCACTCTCACGGGATGGTCGACGCGTCGTATCAGGCTCGGAAGACAAGACAGTGCGAATCTGGGATATGTTCGCGGCCCGGCCAGCCGATGCCGCGATACAGGGACTTGTAGAGCAGGACCTCAACATCTCACTTCTGCAGGATAGTCAGCGCGTCACTTCGGGTTTGGAGGGCCACGCGGTCGACGCTATTGGCGTTGCTGAGGCCGAGACGAGTTCTGAATCACCCGGGGGGCACACGGACATCGTTCGGTCAGTCGCGTTCTCACCGGATGGCCGCCTTGTCGCATCGGGCTCGGAGGATTGTACAGTCCGCATATGGGACGCCACGACGGGGAGGGCGGTAGGAGAGGCACTCAAGGGACATACAAGTCGGGTTAACTCTGTCGCTTTCTCTTCGGACAACCAAAGCGTTGCTTCTGGCTCGGACGATCAGACGATCCGCGTCTGGGACGTCACGAGAGGCCAGCTTGTCGTCGAGCCACTCGAAGGACATCAAGACCTGGTCATGTCCGTCGCGTTCTCCTCCGATGGCCGGCGGATCGCTTCGGGCTCCTATGACAAGACGATCCGTATCTGGGATGCTGCGACAGGAAAGGCAGTGGCAAGGCCATTCACGGGTCACACAGAAGGAATCCGGTCCATCGCGTTCTCGTCAAGTGGTCAGTATATCGCCTCGGGCTCAAACGACTATACGATCCGGGTGTGGGATGCTACGACAGGACAGACAATCACAGGACCATTCACGGCACATACGCATTGCGTCTACGCCGTTGCGTTCTCTCCAGACGGCCGATACGTTGCCTCGGCCTCACGTGACTGGTCGGTCCGCACCTGGGATGCTGCAACAGGACAGGCAATTGGGGATCCTTTCAAGGGAGCAAACCAATCTCCTCGGTCTGTTTCATTCTCGCCAAACTCTCTCCATGTCGCCTCGGGCTGGTTGGACGGCCCAATTTGCATCTCGGACGCCAGAACAGGGCGTCCAGTCTCTGACGCGCTTGTAGGACACGCAGGCACAGTCACGTCTCTTGCCTACTCTCCCGATGGCCAACAAATCGTCTCGGGCTCCCTCGACACCTCCGTTCGGTTGTGGACCATGCCAGCGACTACCATCGCGTCCGCGCCTGCCAGTACTCCAAGTTTGGACAATTCCCGCGCTGGCCACCACAATGGCGGCACCTCAGTTCCCGTAGGCTTTCGGACGGACAAAGGGTTCGTGGTAGACGAAGATGGGTGGATTCGAGGCTCCGGTGGCGAGCTCGTACTCTGGATCCCTGAACCGCACCGAGTTGGCCTTCCCCGGCCGAATAATGTGTGGGTCAGGGCGAAAAACGAGACCGTCTTGGACAGTAGTCGTTTTGCTCATGGATTAGATTGGACGATGTGTTTCGAAAACGACCAGCGCGTTTCCTCGTAGATATATGCTTTCGTTGTTCCTGTTGCGTTGTACGATACTTACTCATGTTATGGATTCGTGCAGACGGGGCCGACTACTTAGTTGTTCAAGCGCACGTTCGGGTACTCACTCAACTTTCTTGTATTTGCAAGTATGTCCTATTGAGATCACAGATCGACAATTCTATGGTACTCATTCAATCGCGCGGAGACCTCGCGCGCACACCCTCGGTTGTGCATGATATTCACTGGACCTACGTAGTAACGTCGCCGTCTCTTGAGTTCGACGTTGAGTGGAAGCGGAACCTCCTGGGAAAAGTCAGACAGAACTCCGCACAAAGAGATACTGATGAAACTGAGCTTTGATTCACGTGCAGAAGTTGGATACTGCAGGTGACTGGGGTTATGCGGTAAAGGTCGTTCATTTCGCCTGACGTTGGCTCGCCTCAGGGAATCAAATGAGACCGGATAGACCAATAACGATCATGTTGTCAAGCGACCTATCGAATTGATGGAGAGAGCGGGAGCGACTTACCCCCAATGTGACCATGCCATCAGACGTCCCATCCTGCCGATTGAGAGACTTTGCCCGTAAACAAGGGGGGCAGGGTTGGCGGAAGGTGACCGAGACTGGGATCATCGTGGGTCGCACTGAATGTCGTGGAAGGGAAAATAAAAGGGCGTGCATTGATATGCGCAAGCAGCCAAGATGTGCTGGACAAGGGCTACATAAGGCCCGCTCTAGATGGACGTAAATATCTCGCACGCCAAGTTGTTAGCCCAGAAGTGTAGGGCAGGAAAACATGGCTGTGCGCACCTCATTGTCACATTATGTATAACATGGCAGTCACGATGCTAGCTCCCCAAAGCACCCAAAGTTGTCAGTCATCTCCACTGTCCTATTCGCATATTCGCCACCATGGTCATCGAGCTTGCGCGCCCACACTTCCCGGTACTCAGCAGAAGGGTCAAGAGGCCGCGGAGGCAAGCCGCAAGCGCAAGGCACGCCTGAACGAGCCGAGAGAGTAGGAGCGCAAGCGGGGCAAGGAGGAAGCGCGGCGGCGCGCGTGGGAGGCGGGGCCTGTTGGTGCGTTGCGTGCTATATAGGCCTTGATGTGATAGATGATCGATGAAGGGGGTGTCGCGGACGTCGAGCCTGAGGCGGCCGTTAAGAAGGAGAACAAGGAGAACAAGGTTGCTGCCGCTGAGGATGTCGAGAGGCCGCTTGCGCCTGAGGAACCCAGAGCCGACGAGCCGCTTGTCCAGTCCCCGGAGTGCCCGGGGTCAAACCAAGGATCAACAACAACGCATCGCGGCACGGCAGCAGACGGCAGCGGCAACTCTGCAACGGTCGGCCGGTCTGGCGTCTCCAGAACTCGCGAATTCTATGTAGGCTCAAGTACTTTGGGCACATTCGCAGCCAAGGATGTGAATCGAATATTGTAGGCCATTATTTCCGCCCTCCAAGGCTAAGATTCCAGTACGCTACCCTGCGGCCTCATTGGCATCCCGCAGGTCCGCCCACATCCCCGTTGCAACCCAGAGTCATTTTCCAAGTCCTTGCTGGTCCTGTCCCCTAGTTTGTCTTATTCCCAAGGGCCTGCCTATTGCTCGACTCCACCTGGCCATCTCTCTCTCTGACACTGGACATCTTCGTAAGTGACCCGCCATCTACGCTGTTTTCGGCGCCTGGCAACATCTGATACAGTTATTTCGCCCGTAGTATCTCCATATCTCGGAATCGTAGACCCTCTCATCCACATCAAACTCCCGTCGGGGTGCTTTGTCTTGTCTGGCGGAGCTAACTCTGAGGCGAAGGTGTGAAGCAGGAAGGTTGTGGATCTTACAGGGAATGTACGTATACTATGGTTGATCGCGTTTTACCTTATCTCACAGGGCTTCCTCAAGTCGCTCTCATTCCAATCCTGCACTTGTGTCAGCCCATGGCAGGTCATTTGGTCTTGTCGTTTGGTGTTCTCGTCCCAGGATTCAACAGGCTTACCTTCAGTCGCACGGTCAACATAGTATCTATGTTATTCTCCAGACGAGTGATAGATTCTGTGAGGCCAACGTTCAATGTCAAGGTTATATAGGAACAGGACACAAGGATACACGGGATATATATTTCGAATAGGTTGGCCAACCGCGAGCGCGGGCCTTCGCCGACGTATTAGAGAGAGAAAAAAATCTTTTGTAACGAGCAGCACCCTGTCTGCACCTCACCGGCGCACGCGCGCCTCCCTCTGCCTCAGATGTTGGGATCGCAGTGAGCGTGAGCACCTCGAGCTCGAGAGCCCCTCGAAGTCTCCAGGAGATTTGCTACGTAAGATCATTCCCTTCGAGAGTATAGCACAGACATACACGGGAAAATCATGGAGCACTCAGTGGGCCCACGGAGAAAGTCGTCTCCCGGTGGGATAGGCGCCGGATGTGCTTCCGCGTACGTCGAATCCAGCCATCTCGACATGATGGAAGAGGATGGAGGGCGTAAGTACGTGCGCGGGCGTAGCAGACAGTCAAGGGTCGCGGGGGCGTGGCAAGGGCAGGAAGAAGGGGTGGGGAGAGGAGGTGACAGGGCAACGCGTTGGCAGCAGACCAGAGACGTTCGATTTCGCAGGGATGAAACTGGCGTGGCATGCAAGTTGAGTGAATAGGCGAGTGCAAGGTGGACAGGAAAAGAACGCACCGACGGCGACCCCACGACCTCACCAGTCCGACACAGCCTCCCTCTCCCCCTCTTCGTTGTTGTGCCGGCACTATGAGGGCATCGAGAGATGCATGCGGCATGCTCGTGGTGCCGACGGTACTCCCTTAGAGCAGACCTTACCAACGGAAGAGGGTCGCTCTGTTACAAGAGCCCGCGCGTACCCGGACCTGTCTTGGATGGTAATATCGCTGGCAGGAGCGCTCCGTGGTCTGAGTTTCGGAGCGTAGGAGCCGCGAGTGTTCGGAAGCATACCTCCAGAAAACTACTCCTGAGTTAGAGGTTATTCTCGCCGATCGATGAACTCGATGGGACGATGATGGAGGATGATGGAGCCATGTTGGCCGAGCCGGGTCTGGCTCGAAACTCACGAGCGGCAAGTGCGTCGAGAGAAGATTGGGAGCGTGCAGTTGGACATGAAATGATACGCATCATCTGCATCAGACGGTATCGGTCAGACGATGCTGAATGACTCGCACCATCAACGTGGCCGATGGCCACGGGCGAGGACGTACTAGAGTCCTCTGCATTCGGCTCGAGCCCCATCATGGTGGGCGATTTCCACAACCCGTTCCTATTCCCTGAGCACTTGCGTGAGTTGTCCACTCCGTCGAATGGCATGCGAAGCTTGGGGTCGTAAGTAGCGGCGATGCTCAGACTTTGTCGCTACCCGGTGTCTGTAATAGTGCGTGAGGTCCGAGCCGTGTTTCTGAAAAGCGGTACTTACTGCGGAGCTACGCAACGGTGGTGAGAGAAAGATTTGCGTTGTTGCGGAGG
The DNA here is from genome assembly GCA_022496205.1 of Gloeopeniophorella convolvens. Taxonomy (NCBI): domain Eukaryota; kingdom Fungi; phylum Basidiomycota; class Agaricomycetes; order Russulales; genus Gloeopeniophorella; species Gloeopeniophorella convolvens. The sequence continues at coordinate 26,003 of WTXD01000075.1, read as the reverse complement.
TGAATCATGATGGGAAAAGTGCTGATGCAGATGTGCAGACCCTGTGCGGACGATCGGAGGCGAATTCTGCGTACATAATCATTTCTCCTCGGAGTCTGGCAATCTTGAACATGTAGCCAAGCTTTGGCAAGCGGCGACCACCTTGCAAGAATCACCAAAGAATCACTCACCGACACGTCTGGCGCTTCACATAATCTCCGTACATAACAAGTCATGCTCTCTCACGCACTGTCACGCAAAGGCGGTCTGTCAACTCTCTATCGGCGCTGTCAACACAATCCAGCGCCTACATATCCCAGGGTCCTCCGAGTCACAGGGCCATTGCATCCCTCGACTACCCTTGATTCTCGTCCCTCCACTTTGTGGCCCTCGGTAACAACTACTGCACTTGTGTCGTCTACATTCCTCCATGATGGCAAGTGACCGGCTCGCGTTGGCGCCGTAAGCAGGACTCGCAGCTTGCCACGGCGCTGTTACTCATCGATTGCATGTCACACGCGTCTACTCACCAGCTTAGGACGACCCGGGTCCCGAAGTTCAGGGCCAGAGTACGTAGAGTGCATTCGCGCCTGGCACGACTGAACTGACATACTATCAGCTCCCACACTGGCGACCCGCCCGAAAGCCCGCCCCGCCGTGCCCACCTTCGTCTGAATAGTGAGCACCCTATCTTGCTCCGCATTCAATCGAGAATACTGAGTATATCTACTTATCAGTCATTCATGCTGACGGTCTTGACACCGTTACTGGGCTCCTTGACGGTTTTGTAAAGCGTCGACGCTTCTATGTGATTGCAACGGACGGGGTCACCACCAAGATTACCAAAGCTATACGGAGGGAGAAGCAGTTGGCGAGGTGGGACGAGACATTCAACAGTCTGTGCGTTTTTTTATTGCTAATCTCGGCTTTTTGATCGTCGTCCCGGAGCTGATACATTCCTGCAGCACAATAGATCCGTCCTCGCGACTCAAGCTACGACTGTTCGCAAAACGGTATCTTCACAGCGATGCGCTTGTGGGCGTGCTTGAGCTCTCCTATTATGAGCTGGTTCATGATTTCGCTCCGCGTGGTGGGTTATGTGGTCGCCACATACTCATCATGACCCCATTCGCTGACCGTTCAATCGCAGACTTTCACCTTGCTCTCGCCAATCTCTCTACTAGACAATCGCGGCGGGTTACCCTCCGCATAACGATCACGACTGAACACGGAGAACGCTATTCCGAGCCAGCCCTTTCTGCCAACGCCCCCGAACCATCCCTCGTCCTAGGAAAGGTGGACGATGATCCGGCCTGCAGTCCCTCGCCTACCCCGTCCGCAGCCGAGACAGTTTCTGGGACGCCCTCCGTTGCAGAGATGCTCAATAGAGTTGGCTTGCCCGCCGTTGATGAAGCAGCTGGAAAGCTCGGCACAGCCTCGGCGCTGGTTGCCAGCATGGCAAATTACGCGGAGCAGGCCCCAGGTGCGCTAGACCAGGCTGAAGACATATGTGACACATGGAGCGTCGTCCTCACGAGGATGAAATGGATTGTTGATTACACGGACAAGATTGCTGGGGTTTGTGTCTCCCCTTGACCCTGTGCGTGTCGTCTCTAAGAATGTATCCCAGATTCATCCATACGCCAAGATCGCATGGAGCGTCCTCTCATTGATACCCAAGGTGTGCCGTCTTGAGCTTTCGGTTTCAGAGGTCATAATAGGTTCTCATGGACTCGTTTGTACAGACGATCCTCGCCCAAGTCGGGCGCGATGAAAACGTGAAAGCCTTGGTGCTCGCGATGCATGGCGCTTTGGATCTTGCGCGTGACGCGAGCGCTTTTGAGAGCAGCATCCAGGACTCGGCTCAGAGAGACATTCTCATGGCCATATTGACTCATGCCTGCGACTGTGGCGAGTTTATCCAGACGTACGCAAAAGATACACAATTTTGTGCGTTTCAGAGGAATGTTTCAATCCCTATGTGCTCGATCTGATGCGAAGTTGCGGTTCTCAGGGAAGCGGTTGTGGAAGAACACGGGACTTGGGGTTGACTCTCGCGTTGAGAGCTACTGTTCCAAGCTAGTAGCTCTGCGCGATGGATTCTTGAGGCATGCCACGGTGACCATCGAGAAGACGACGTTCCAAATTCGGGACGTTGTAAGTGGTGTTTCAGTCCAAATTGAGCGGGTGTCCAGTCGGCTCGATGGGATTTCCGGCCAGCTAGAGAGCGTTTTGAGCGAGGTCGCTAATGCAGGTACGAGCTTTTAATAAGATGGCCATACCATGTATCTCACGTCTCTTCTAGGTACCAGTTCGTTGATCCGAGAAATCCCGTATGCGTCGGGTGCATCCTTTCGCAGCGACAAGGGTTGCCTTGAAGGCACTCGGACTGCTTTCTTAGACTATATCACCGACTGGGTGAACGACCCCGAGTCAACGCGCGGGCTCGTACTATTCGGACAAGCCGGGACGGGCAAGTCGTCTATCGCGCATGAAATCGCACGTCGCTTCCGTGGAATGCACCGTCTCGCGTCATCCTTCATGTTCTTGCGTGGCGATCAATCTAGTCAGGAATCTCATCTTCTTTTCACCGGTCTCGCGCACGACCTCTCCGACCGTTATCCTGCATTCCGGTCTTCTTTAGGGAGGGCCATCCAGTATGATACCTCCATTCGACGTGGCACCAAAGACCTCTCCATAATATTCAAGTCTCTGCTGTCGCAGCCTCTCAAAGATACGGCCCTCGTCGGTCCTGTTTTTGTTGTCATTGATGCCCTGGATGAAGCATCGGGCGTGATTGGCCGAAACGGGCTGCATACGTTTCTCACGCACCACATCCGTGATCTCCCTCCAAACTTTCGCTTCCTCATCACCTCCAGACCGGAGTACGACATCAAGCATGCCTTTGACGAAGCCGAGTCGATCAGCGTCATACGGATGGACGATCCGGGGCTGTCTTCTGCCTCCGAGAGGGACATTCGTGCCTATCTCGAAGCCAATCTACCCCCTGATCTATACCTTGAACACGGAGAGAACTTCGCAAGGAAGGCGGAGGGATTGTTTCAGTGGGCTGCTGCGGCTTGCCGGTACATCCAAGAGCCACCCAGTGGGCTTACGGAAGAAGATATCGTGCAGCGTCTCTTGGAGCTTGCGCCAGGTCACCATCCTCTGGATGCCTTATACACCATGATCCTCGAATCATATTTCGACCTCGACGACCCTCGCGTTCAACGAAGATACCAATCAGTCATGGGTCAACTGTTCTCCGCGTTCGAACCATTATCCAGTCGTTCGCTAACTGATTTACGGCGTTACTCCCATCCTGACGACGCTGATAATCCCAACTCCGTCCCTGCCACCGTTCGCAACCTCGGCTCACTCCTCGGCGGTGTCTCCCCCACGGACTCTTGCCGGCCTATAACTCCGCTTCACACATCATTCCGTGACTTCCTCACTACGAAGGAGAGGGCGGGGAAGTTTTGGATAGATGTCGCTGCTTCTCATCACCAGATGGCGTACTGCTGCCTCAGCCTTCTGATTGAAAACGTCCACTTCAACATGTGCAACCTTGTGTCGTCTTATCAAAAGAACATAGATATTCCTGACATCTATTCTCTTGTATCCCAGCATATCTCCCACGCTCTATCCTACGCTAGTCGCTTCTGGGGAGATCACTTGCGACACGTGCCGTTTCAACCCAATTTCGCAGAGATGCTCCAGGAACTCCTACTGACGAAGTTCCCATTTTGGCTCGAGTCTCTCAGCCTCCTTGATTGCATCGATCTTGCTCTGCAAGCTTTGTCTACGTTGAAAGAATGGCTACCCAAGGACGAGAATGTAAGTGCCGACAGGCTCGCGTTTTATTACCTTGCGCCAGTTCTCATAAGGACTCGCGCTTCTCACAGAACCCCGTTGTGGAAGTACGCACGCTTTCGGCATTCGTCGATGATGCAACTGCGTTCGTCCGGTACTTCGCCATGCCCATGTCCCAGAGCGCCCCGCATATCTATCTCTCTGCACTCCCATTCTCACCGGCGTCATCACTCGTGCTCAAGTGTTATGGAAAGATGTTCCCAAACACGATGGTGCTGGAACGGGGGAGGTTACCTCATTGGCCAGCGCAGGAGACGGCCATCGGCGTGGGCTCGATGTGTCTTTCCGTTGCGTTCTCGCCGGACGGCACACGCGTTGCTTCGGGCCTGGCGGACGGCACGATCCACATGTTCAGTTCCTCGACCGGCCGGAAGATTCGAGGGCCGTTCACCGGGCATAAAGGCTGGGTCGGATCTGTCGTGTTCTCTCCAGATGGTCGACAACTCGTCTCCGGGTCGGATGATAGTACGATCCGGGTGTGGGACACTGCGACAGGGGACGCAGCCTCAGAGCCATTCGCGGGTCACACGGCTCCAGTCAACACTGTCGCACTCTCACCGGATAACCGGCACGTCGCCTCAGGCTCGGATGACCTCACAATCCGTGTCTGGGATGTCTTCACGGGGCAGATGGTCACGGAGCCATTCACGGGTCACGCAGGCCCCGTCAACTCTGTCGCGTTCTCGCCGAACGGTCTCAATATCATCTCGGGCTCGGATGACAAGACCATCCGAGTCTGGAGTATGACAACAAAGAAGCTGGTCATGGGGCCCCTTAAGGGACACATCGACCCCGTCAGCTCTGTCATGTTCTCCTCGGACGGACAGCAGATTGTCTCTGGATCGGAGGACGCCACGATTCGCACCTGGGATGCGACGACAGGCAGCTCAGTCGCAGCACCATTTCGGGGACATACCAGTAGTATCACCTCCGTCGCTATCTCTCGGGACAACCAATACATTGTCTCGTGTTCAGCCGATTCAACAATCCGTGTCTGGAATGCCGCGACCGGATCGCCGGTCGCGGAGCCACTCACTGGTCATGGGAGCTCCATCAAGTCCATTGGACTCTCACCGGATGGTCGACACGTCGTATCAAGCTCGGAAGATAAGACAGTGCGCATCTGGGACATGTTCACGGTGCAGCCAGCCGATCTTGCGACGCGCGAACCTGTAAGAGAGGACCTCGACATCTCACCTCCGCATGACAGTCAATGCGTCATCTCGCGCTCGGAGGATAGCGCGGTCGACCCTTTGGGCGCTGCAGAGGCACGGAAGGGGTCTGGGACGCTTGGAGGGCACACTGACCAGGTGCTGTCAGTCGCGTTCTCGCTGGATGGCCGACTTGTCGCCTCAGGTTCGGAGGACCGCACGGTCCGCATATGGGATGCCGCGACGGGTCAGGCAGTGGGACAGCCACTCACAGGACATACGGATGCGATCAACTCCGTTACTTACTCACCGGATAGCCAACGCGTTGTTTCTGGATCGGATGATTGGACGATCCGTGTCTGGGACGTCACAACAGGCCAGGTTGTCGTCGGGCCGCTCAAGGGACATCAAGGAATCGTCACTTCTGTCGCGTTCTCCCCCGATGGCAAGCGGATCGCCTCGGCCTCCTCTGACAAGACGATCCGCATGTGGGATGCCGTGACAGGAAAGGCAGCGGCAAAGCCATTCAGAGGTCACACAGATAGGATCTGGTCCATCGCGTTTTCGCCGAATGGTCAGTATATCGCCTCGGGGTCGGATGATCATACGATCCGGGTGTGGGATGCCACGACAGGACAGGCCGTCGTAGGACCATTTACGGGACACACGTATTGGGTCTACTCTGTATCGTTTTCTCCCGATGGCCGATACATTGCCTCGGCCTCATCCGATTGCTCTATCCGTATCTGGGATGCCGCAACAGGACAAGCAACTGCAGATCCTTTCGAAGGAGTCGACCCTCTTCCCATGTCTGCTTCATTCTCGCCGGACGGTCGCCATATCGTCTCGGGCTGGGACGACGGTGCAATTCGCATCTTGGACGCCAAAACAGGGTGCGCAGTCTCTGACCTACTTACAGGACACGCAGGCAGGGTCACGTCTGTCGCTTACTCCCCCGATGGCCGACACATCGTCTCGGGTTCATACGACACCTCAGTTCGGTTGTGGACCACGCCAGCAACCGACCTATCCGCGACAGGTGCTCCGGGTTTGGGCGCTTCCCGCGCCAGCCAATACAACGGTGACACCCCAGTGCCCGTAGATTTTCGAACGGATCAAGGATTCGCGGTAGACGACGATGGGTGGATTCGGGGTGTCGGCGGTGAGCTCGTCGTCTGGATCCCTGAACCGCACCGGGTTGGCCTTCCCCGGCCGGATAATGTGTGGGTCAGAGCGAGGCACGAGACGGTTTTGGACAGTAGTCGTTTTGTTCATGGATCAGATTGGACGTCGTGTTACAAACCTGACCAGCGCGTTGCGTCATAGATATATGTGCCTTCGTTGTTACTGCATTGCGTTGTACAATACCCTCGCTCACGTTGCGGATTCGTGGAGATCAAACCGATTGCTCAGTTGTTCGCGTTTGGGTCCTCGCTAAATCTTGTATTTGCAAGTGCGTTCTACTGAGCTGTCAGACCAACAATTCTATGGAAAGCACACATTCAATCATACGCAAACCCTCGGTTGTGTGATATTGATTCATGAACATTGCAGTCTTCTGAGTTCAAAATTAAGTGGAGGATGCTCTGGCGGAACGCTCGACCTGGGTCGCGTCTGACCCACGCAGAGTTGTTTCGCTACATCACCAACAGCGCTCATCATCCATGCATCTAGGTCGATACATACGTTCGCCAGAGTTAGACATCCCATGCTGCGAGAGCGTGTTTGCCAATAAACCAGGGGCGGGGTCGACAGAAGGAGACTGGAACTGTGACTATCGTGCGCTGCGCTGAACGTCAGGGAAAAGGACGCGTATTAAGGGGCGCAAGCAACCAAGATTACTACTAAGGCAAACCCTAGGAAAATTCGAATATCTTGTCGAATTGCAGCGCGGGGAAGCATGGCCGTACGCACTTTGATTTTCCTAACATGCGCGAGCGAGAAGGACGAGAACAACTGCGTTGGCTAGTATTGATCAGCGTCGAGCGAATCGAATGAGACCGTATAGACCCACGATAATGGCTGTCGAGCATTCTATGTGACGGGAACTAGTGCATTGAAGAAGGTTGAGAGCGGCGCCATCGGATATCGCGAACGGAAGCCGGAAGTCGGACTCAACGAGTTGAAGTTAGAGGATTCACGATGGCATGACGTTACGTAAGTGTCCGGGGATAACACGCTCCCGGGGGCCGGTGCTGTTCTTCTCCGCCGAGTCGACCCTTGCGTTGACCGCGCTATTCCACACAACGACAGCGACAACAATGACGATGACGACCGGCCCACCATGTCGCACCCGCACTCCGACTGTAGCCAGTGCAGGGTCTGCATGAATCTGTTTCCGTCCTTCCGTCCTGGGCATGCACCACCGCACCGCAGGCGTCCACCTCGCCAACGGCTTCGTACGCTCCCCTTCCTCCTCTCCCGCCTTATCCCACTCATCCCATTCACGCAGTTCTAGCTCGGCCCTGAGCCTGGACCTTCTTCCGCGCGCACGCCTACCCATCGTACAGCGAGCCTGATGACCCTGTGCCCGTGCACGTCAGCTTCGCCGGCTGGGTGTGCCGCCGTCATGGGCCGCCGTGCTGCTTCAGCATGCTCGTCGAAAAACTGATCGACAAGGACCATGTGCACGGTGATGCGGGATCTGGCGACGCGCGCGCGGTGTGGCGTGCGTGGCTCATTCTCTTTGTCGCGTTCGCGTTCATGGCGGGTGGGGCCCGCGGGCAGCATCATACGTCGCTCCACTATACTCCCTCTTCTTTGTACTGATTGCTGACCCGCCGTCCGCAGGCACTGCTCGTGTTCGAGTACGTCATACGCGGCTACCAACAACAGTACCAGTGCTGCAGCTATGCGAAGTCATCTCCCTCACGCCCTCCGCCATCGTGCTCTGGATTGCTCAGGGCGTCATCAGCGATTGCGAGGACGTCCTCTCGTTCTAGGCTGTCCGCCGCGATTGCACGTCCTGCGCTGTAGTATGGGTCCCCCAATCCCAGTCTCTAGCGACTGGGCTGTGTCCTTGGACACGGCGTCCGACTTCCTACGACGCTCATAAGCGTGAACGGATCCCACCTATTGTCCCTCCAGGTCAGGCTGCAAACCTCGCGATGCATATATCTACATCCCGCCTCGCAAGTGCAGCTACTAGTGCAGCCAGTAACGTCTTCATCGTGTGGCTCCTCGAGAGGCTCGCTTGGGGGTACCTTGCGGTTTCGTTGGCCTGCATAGGTCTCTCTTTGATACGTGCGCCGTTCTTCTCCTGATCGCATCGTCGTCGATCATGACTTATAGATAAGGACTGTACTTTGTGCCATTTGGACGTGCTTGCGCGGTCCGCACAACACGAATGCTGTCAGCACGGCATTAGGAAGGTGAGGCGAAAGTATGGGCCAGAATATTGGAAGGTGAGTTGCGCCTTTCCCGCTGATAAAGGGCGCTCGAGACATAGTAGTCCCAGTTATATGGTCTGGAGCTTGTCGATCATTGAACATCGTTGCTATTTTTCGTGAGTGATATCGAAGTTTACGGTTCTGATCGGCCTGGTGATGCCGGATGCCGTATTGAAGGTGAAAGCTACGTCGTCATCGGGATGTGGGGTTGAGTTCGCGGGGCTGATGTCGCATCTGCTGCGTGTCGCTCGGTGCGCCCAAGGGTGCCTCCTTCGAAGTGGTGAGATTCAAGAAGTTGAGACAGCTGTACAGGTACGAGGTCTCGTTCGCTCGTCGCGGAACGTCTAGAGCTGCCTCGCGTGTGTGTTCACGAATACGCGAGCGCCCACCCGCGGTCTACACATAACAAAAACTTGCAGGCACGTGTATGCGCAACGCGCATATATGATTGCTCCCTTCGGGGATGCATACGAAAAAATTGGAACGATACAGAGAAGATTAGCATGGCCCCTGCACAAGGATGACACGCTGTTTCAGAGTGGTAGACCTACGGGTCTCAATATTTATTCTGTTACTGTTTTTGATTTGTATCGTTTGTCTCGGTCTCGAGGGCGTCGGTCGCCGGTTGCTGGGTCGCCACGAGCCCGAGACTGAATATATAGAAATCGGACAGCGGCCTCTCGGACGCTGACGTCACGAATGAGCACGATGAGCAGTGACTGTTGGAATCCATAGTGCCTCTGGCTACTTAAAGACTACGCGGACTCTTTTTTCTTATCTCTAGAAGACTGGAGAGGTCAAGACCGAGAGAGTACGATACAATACGACTCGTGTATGCAAAGAGCCAATAATGAGCAGAAACCGCCGATTGGACTTCTGTAAGCAAGCATGCCTAAAACCGATTTATTCGAGCGTTTCTTTCTTTCAATATCCAATCATTCGCGTCTGCACGAGTCCTCCGTCATGCAAGCGATCTCCACGATCGACAATTCGACATTCAGTACTTGACTACGGAGGACTACAGTGGCATCATCGCACGCGGCCATTGACCATGTCTATGGTGCGAGTTATCCAGCGTTCTCCGACCGATACAGCCTGATATATACCACGCTCGGGTGCCTTTTCCATGTCTAGTTGCAGACCTCTGATCTTCTCTCGACACACTTGCCACCGTTATGTCAATTTTGCGCCAGACCCGGCTCTGCCAGAATGGCACCACCACCATCGTCCATCATCGTCCCATCGGCTCTACCCACAGCCCTACACGGGTGAAGCCACAAGGCTCATCAACCTACGGGGCTCGACATCTACCCCAGGGGCACGCTTCTGAGGATACACTTCTGAAGTTCGGATGCCCCCGCGGTTGGTGTCCAGCTTCAGTGATTTCTCATCTCCAGAGCGAATACGACGATCGCCCTCAACTCTCATAGATGATGCAAGAAATGTCATGTCATTAGAGGGGATCCAGATAATATATATTGCTACCAATGTCAGAGAGTGTGCAGGTAGGAAGGAAAGTGCGTGAAGAACGAGGATAGACGCAGGGAAATAAAAGCATGCAGGACGTGCGCGTGAGACCCGAAAGCCGAAGCCGTTCAGAAATGCTGCGTGCCGCCGACGAGCCCCTCGATCGGGTACTTGCTCGAAGTCGTTGCGCGCCTTGAGCATCGCCGCGTGCATTTCCTTCATCAAACTGTCGAGCTTGACGCCGAAGCATGAGAGGATGTCACGCTGCCACGCGTCGTACTTGGCGTTCACATGCACCTGTGCCTGTTCGTAGTCAACGACGCACACACCAAACGCCTCTTGCGTCGGTCGCGTCGGACGTTGCGCGCGCAGTTGATCTCAGAAAGCAGTTGTTGCCAATGCGCGAGCAAGTTGTCGAGGCGGTTGAGCACGTATTCTGTCTCGAGGTCCCCGAGAAGATAGATTTGCGTCCACTTGCCGACGTATTCGTAGTCCTTGAGTTCAAGCTGTACTTTGGCCCAGTGAGCACGAACGGCCGTTGCGGCGTGTCGCCAGTGAATTGCGTAAGTTAAGGAGAGCCAGCAGCGTCAGAACAGGGCTCACAACAAGCCACGTACTGATGATGTGTACAGCGTTTCCGACGCAAAACGCCCTGCATTTGCAGCCCAATTTCATACCGAGAGCTCTGAATTCGCTGTAATAGACAAATCACGCCGATGAATAGATGGTTAATACATGCATTGAAACCATCAAGAGCCCACCCACCAGGTCAATCATGCAGCTGCTGAATCCACGTCTGGCGCGCGTACTCTATTGGCGGATCGAGGAAGATAACTTGGTTCTGTATCCAGATTTCGTGTGCGATCAGCTTGAGCGTCATGGTGCCCTCTAAAAACTACCTCCACGTACGTCAGAAACCCTGTCTTCGCGCCTGATTGCGGCCGCGAGCGCTCACCTTCTCCCCGTGCTGCATATCGCCGCGCGACTTGCTCGGGAGCGGGTCACGTTGCTAGCCATCGTCGTCTGCAAAGTGGTCGGACTCGGCGCACCAGACCTAGGTGATGTGCTTCAGCCGCTGTATGATTGTCGAGCTCGGCGACCCAATGGTCGAGATTTGCGTAGTTCTCGAGGTTGAGGCGATCGATCTAGGAATAGCGTGTTGGTGAGCTCGTGGCGCCTTCTACATCACGTATCGCGGCGACCCGTATGCGGCTGAGCAGCTCGGTGAAGGCCTCGGTGGTGTACGAACACGTCGCGAGATCTTCCATGGCGCGTATAATGACCTTGTAGAAAACAATGTCGCTTTTCGTCTTGTCCTACAGAGCCGTCAGGCACGGTGCGGAGGAGGTACCAGGGCCGGACGAACCTGTGACACGAAAACTACGCTGGCGAGCTCACGCACAAACTGGATGTGCCGCGTATCGCGCCCGTCGGCTGAGACGAACCGTGCGGCGTCATACTGACTCGCAAAATGCCCCTAGCTGGGCTCTCGCACGACCCACACCGCTGGCGCTTCTCGCAGCCCTACTGTGCGCGGGCAGGCTCGAACTCGGGCTCCGCGGACACAGGTGCAGGCGCGCACAGCGGGAATGGCAGTGTCAACACACTCGGCGGAAGCATGGACGTGAACGCGCCGCCAGGCCTAAACTCGGGCGCGCCAAAGTCGAGCGGGCGGCCGAGTAACGGGCTGCGCGCGTAGCCGCCGGACAGCTGGAGCTGGGGCTGTTGCGGCCAGGGCTGTGGCTGTGGTTGCGGCTCGGTAGGGTGGATGTTCCTGGGGTAAACAAGCCCGAGAGGCGGTCTACGCAGCCGATGCTCTCCTAGTGCGGGGAAGGGTGCAGGAAATTCAGGTGAAGATGGGTGGGGAGCAAGTGGAGGGGCAGAGAGGGCAGAGCGGACAGGGGATCACACCGTCAGCATGCGTGCGGCGCGTGGCAGCAACGCGGCGGGGTTACGTACCTCATCCTCGGTCGCCTCTGTGCACAGATCCTCCGAGCCCGTCCATTCGCCGATCGCGTCGTCCTCCGGCTTCGCGCCGCGCGCCCGCCCGCCGACGGAACGCAGCGAGAGCGCCGCAGAGAGACGCGACACGTGGCGCGAGTGCAGCCGGCTCTGCGCGGCAGTCGTGATACTGTCGACCTCCGCGTCCGCTGCGTCGACGTCAGTGTCTGCATCCGCGTCCGCGTCCGCGTCCGCGTCCGCGTCGAGCTCCATGTCGAGCGTGTCGTCCATGCCGATCATCGCGATGTGCGACGCCTCTGCGAGTACGCGGTCATCCTCCGCCGCCGCGGCCTCCCCTAACCCGTGCCCGCCACCCACCTGTTCGTCTTCCTCCTCGTCTTCGTCAGCCTCCTCGGGGACGTCCAGACCAAACCCGCGCACAAAGTCCGGGCGGCTATCGGCGCGCGCGGGCATCGCAGGCGGCGCGAGTGATTGGTCCGTCGGCGCGCCGAGGTCCGAGCGAGCATCGGGCTCGCGGATGACGTCCGAGCCAAGCGTGGCGCCAGGGCCGAATGGGTTGAACGCCGTGTTGTTGAAGCTGAAGTACTGGCGCGACGGAGTAAAAGGATCCACAGCGAGGGACAAGCTGTGGCTGTGCCGTAGCGGAGCTGACGCAGCTGGGGGCGCAGGGGCCACTGGGATGGGGAGAGGATTGAGCATCGGGGGCGTTGCCGCGCTGAACGGATGCGATGGGAGCTGCGGAGAAACGGACGCCGAGTGCGGCTGCAAGTTCTGCGCCTGCTGCAGCTTGTTGAGCTTTGAGTACAACAGTGCAGGATCCGCAGGGGACGATATCTATGCTCGGAGTTGGCGAAAAAAACCCTTTGGCCGTGATGAAACACAGGCGACTCACCGAGGCAGCGCGGGCGTGCGGCGCATGAATGTGCGGAACACTGCTGTGGCCGCTCGTGCCCTTTTCGACGCTCAATTTCTCAAGCTTTTCGTCAATGAACTTCTTCTTGACCTCGTCCCACGCCGGCTGCAGGCAAACTCGAAACGGAGGCAGAGGCAGAGGAAACAGAACGACATACCCTGCCTGGTAAAAACACGTCCACGGTTTCCGGAATATCAGTTCGCCAGTGATCCTCGGGGAAGATATCGCCGGTCGCAGGCGGGGGGATGTCCGGCTGGGAGGGAACGAAGTGCTGTGGGACGGGCGTGCGCGCGAACGCGGCGCGCGTCGGGGGCTCGCCCTCGGCGCCGCGGATGGTCTCTTTTGGAAAGCTGACGTTGCACTTTCTGGCGACCCTGTGGACCTGGGCCGCCTAATTGGCCGCGGCGACGGCTGTTGGCAACGGCGGGCGGTAGTTCTTGCTGGCACCGCCGAAATGGGCCTCGGGCGGGCCACCGGTGCTCATGCTGGGCTGGCGATGGTTGCGCTGCTGGGAGTGGGAACGAGGGCCCCGCGAGCGGTCCGGGGGTGAAGGGGCCCTGTCCGAGCGGGGTCATCGGCATGCCCGCCGGAGGGAGGATGCCAGCAGCGGCGAGGGCGACGCTGGGATTGGCGCGGTGGGCGGGGTACATAGGACGGCCGGGAATGGCGGAAGGCGGGGGAAAGAAGGAGCCCTGCATGGGCGTTTGAAGCGCCGACGGGGGAAAGCCCTGGTGGATCGCGGTCGGGAGGCCAGGGGAAAATAGAGGCATCTGCTGCTGGACTTGGAACGGGGGTGGGATGGCGAGACGCGAGAGCTGCTGGCGGTGCTGATACTGCTGAGTGGCCATGGCGAGTTGCAAGAGATCAGGTGAAGCGGGGTATGCGCCAGCACGGCGACGAGAGAAGGCGAGACGGGGCTGCTAGAAAACGCTGAGAGGAAAAGGAGACTGGCAGCGGGAGAACTGCTCGCTGCGGGGGTATCCTGTCTAGTTCTGTGCTTTCGAGTTGAGGCACAGACCCGAGCACAAAAGAAAGACGTACTTATTGAAGGCGCTGGGTTCGATTCCTGGCGGACTCAATGCTCTCGATACATAATCGATGCGCGGCTGCGGTTCCTTGCGGTTCGGACCTTGCCCCGAGGTTGCCAGTTCAACGCTGTGCATCAACAACCACGCGCACGGTGTTGGAGTAGCAATCTCGTTCGGCAATGATGTCATAGCATGTGACGTCGCAGCGAGTATATATTCGTATCGTAACTTGTACTGTTTCCTCACGCGTTTGTAACGAGCTCCGTCAAACGCGATTTCCCCCCCCGCTGCGACAGTCACCCCGCTTTTCACAACACACGGGTGACCAGTGACGGCAAGCTTTGGCAAGTAGCGTCGCCCACCGAAGCTTTTGGCGCTCCACAGAATCTCCATATCAGGCCATACTCTCTCGCACACCACACTGTGCAAATGTGGTCTGTCAGCTGTCTATCGCCGCTTGTCAACACGTTGCAGCGCCCAAGTATATGGCAGAGTCCTCTATGCTTGTCCCTATCGGACAGAATTCTCATGCACTCGTTCGCCTGGCGAGATATTGAGATATAGCTCGATATATTGCAATATAGCTAGATATATTGTGATATATTGCGATATCTCTCGATATATCTTAACTTTGCCCCCACCGCTTTGCTCGCGATATAACGCGATGTAGTTCGAGATGAGAGATATCGCAATAACTCGCGATATCTTCGAAGATATTGCGAGATCTCGGTATCTTGCAACCTTTGCTCCGGTCCCGAGATCTTGCAATATATCGCAAGATATCGCGATATATCTCCCGCCAAACATGCACCCACTGATCGCAAGATATCGCGATATATCTCCCGCCATGCCCGATCCCGATCGTCCTCGTTAATCTCGATATACGTGTCGTCATGCGACCCACCAGACCATCTCAGATAACCTTGTGCCACTCACGCAGTCGTCCTACATCGCCGGCTCAGGCTCTCGAATGGGATAAGATGTCAGAGAAAGAAGAAATCCAATTCTCGGCCCTGCGACCCCAGCGGAAGGCGGCTCATAAATCTTGGCCTTCAGCCTCAGCCCCCGGTTCTCTTTTCCCCACCTCTCAACAATCCACGTCCTTCATCGTGAATATATCGCGGGATATCGCGATATCTTGTGATATCTTGCAAGATATCGCAAGATCTCGTGACCGAAACAAGGGGAAAGTGTATTTTGTCCATCACGGTCAGCTATAGTCCTCGCCTAGGCCATCATTGCATTTTTTTTTTTTTTTTGGTCAGCATTTATATTCCGCAACAGTCGGTCTACGACAAGACGCGGTCGGTACCTGACGCTAGCTACTGGACTGGCCGGCCACCATTTGTATGAATCGGGTGTAGGTAACGAATGTAGAGCTGAGGGGGGTTGTAGAATGCGAAGTCAGTCAAAGGGATGAGGGGTGGCTGTGGGCAGTAGGGCCCAGGGCCGGTCTGAAGGGCGGCAGAGGCGGGACAAGAGGCGGGCCGAGGCCGGCCAAATCCGAATGCATGCCAAAATAAAGTAAAAGAAAATGAGTGATGGGCCGATCAAAGGGTCCGAGGTGAGTCCGTGGACTCAGCAAACCGCGAGATGCGGTCCCAAAGCCTCATGGGGCCAGCAGGGACCGCATCAAGCAACTTACCACTTCCAAATAGATAATTGCTTCACAACTCCCCTCCCCTAGCAGCCTACTCTTGCTGACAAGACCACGCCCACTGATCAGCAACCAGGGGTGGACGCAATCTTCAAATCGGGGTTGGGCCCCACTCCAGCGTTACACTGGCATTGAAGGGGGCTCGAGGAGTCCGAGGCCGCAGAGCTCACGACTGCGGCGGCGGGAGAGGGGGATTCTTGCGGAGGGGATTTGACCGTGAGATGGCCCCCAGCGCAATCCAGGCCTCGGGTTGCCGGTCCGATGAGGCCGCGTGAGAGAAAGAAGGAGTGCTGCATGCCATAAACCAGTAGCATGGCGCCTTGAGGCAGGACACGAGGGGGGAGGAACCTCGACATGCGGCCAGCGCGCCTCTTGTGGGCGCGAAAGAAGACTTGCCCATGGGAATTTGACGTGTCCGGGTGTGACGTCCGGGGAGGAAGGGAGGGGAGGGCGAAGGGGAGAGGGGTGGATGGCGAAGCGAGAGCGATGATGAAAAAAGAGGACGGAGGGGAAGAAAGACAAGACATGGTGAAAGGAGAGGATAGGAAGGGGGAAGGTCGATGTGTTGGATGGGACCGTGGCCCGCTAGAGTGTGGTGGTAAAATGGTTTGCTGCAGCTGCCCTAAGCGCGACTAAGACAAAGGGCAAGTGCCTCGGCTGCAAGTAACAGGGGGTTAGGCCTTCAGAGGTGGTGTCTTCCGACACTCTTGTAGGTGCCCTCAGCCATGTCCTGAACTCCTTGCAACAAAGATACTTCGCAGGCCTTGATATACCTGCACGTTGACGGGCACCAGCCATGCCCCGCGACGGTGACCAGAGTGAAAAAAAGGAGGCGAGGTCGCTGAGGGGACGGACAGCGAGGAAAGGGGTGGATGGGCGGCCATGTCGCCGGATGACAGCCCACCCCCCAACGGTGGAACCCACAAGCGCCGAAGGGATGGTGGTGGTAAGAGGGAAAGGAGGGTTGGCCATCATTGCATCCTTCGACTATCCTTGATTCTCGAGTCTCGGGACTCTGCGGCCCTCGATAGCAACATCACCCTTGGGTCGTCTACATCCATTTATGGCGAGTGACCAGCTTGCGTTGGCGCCGTAAGTAGGACCCATAGCCTGCGCGGTGCTGTTACTCATCGATTGTGTGTCACACGCATCTTCTCATTAGCCCAGGACAACTCGTCTCCGCGAACCTAGGATTAGCGTACGCAGAGCGCATTTGCGTGTGAGAGCGTGGCCGAATGACATGCTTTCAGTTCCCGGCTCGGCGATCCATATGAAAGCCCACCGGGTCACCGTTCCCACCTCAGGTTGAAAAGTGAGTGCCCTACCTTGCTTGCCCGCGTTTCAGAACGCTGAGCGCATCTGCTTGTCCAGTTATTCATGCCGACGGTCTTCGCGTCACGGGGTTCCTTGACAGATTCAAGCATAGACGCTTCTATGTGACTGCAACAGACGGGCTCACCACCAAGACGACCAAAGCTATCAAGAGTGAGAAGCATTTGGCAAGATGGGACGAGACATTCGATAGTCTGTACGTTTTTTCTACTGTTACGTTTAGTTTTTGGTCGCCACGGACCTGATACTTTCCCGCAGCCCAATAGATCCGTCCTCGCGGCTCACGCTACGACTGCTCGCAAAACGAGATAAGCACGACGATGTGCTCGTGGGAGGGCTTGAGCTCTCCTATGCTGAGCTGGTTCGTGGTTCCGCTCCCCGCGGTACGTCGTGCGATTGTTACGTGTCCCTCTCACCCCCAGTCGCTGACCGTTCTAACCGTAGACTTTCACGTTACTTCCATCCGTTCTACCAAACCGTCGCAGCGGGTTATCCTCCGCCTGGAGATCACTATCGATCACGCAGAACGCCCTTCCGAGCCAGCCGTTTCTTCCAGCGCCTCTGAGCCGTCCTCCTTCCCCGGAAAGGTGGATGATGGTCCGGCCCGCAGCCCTTCGTCTACTCCATCCGCAGCTGGGACAGTCCCTGGGATGCCTTCCTTTGCGGAGATGCTCGATCGAGTTGCCTTGCCCGCCGTCGATGATGCGGCAGGACAGCTCGTCGCACCCTCGGCGCCGGTTGCCAACATGGCGAATTACGCAGAGCAGGCGTCGGGTGCGCTAGACGAAGCTGGGGGCGTATACGACACATGGAACGTCGTCCTCACAAGGATGAAATGGATTGTTGACTGTACGGAGAAAATTGCTGAGGTTTGTGTCTCTTCTATCCTACGCGTGCCGTCTTTACGACTGTATCCTAGATTCATCCGTACGCCAAGATTGCATGGAGCGTCCTCTCGTTGATTCCCAAGGTGAGCCGTCCTCAGTTTGCGGTTCCGGAGGTCATGTCAGGCTCTCATGAGCTCGTTTGTGCAGACGATCCTCGCCCAGATCGGGCGCGATGAAAACGTGAAAGCGTTGGTGCTCGCAATGCACGACGCTCTGGACCTTGCGCGTGACACTAGCGCGTTTGAGAGCAACATCCAGGAGTCGACTCAGAAAGATATCCTGATGGCCATGTTGACCCATATCTGCGACTGTGGCGAGTTTATCCAGACGTATGCAAAGGATACACAATTCTGTACGTCTCAGACGAATGGTGTGATCTCCATGAGTAGGATCTAATGCGACGTCGTGATTCTCAGGGAAGCGGTTGTGGAAGAATACAGGACATGGGGTTGACAGCCGAATCCAGAACTATTGCGTCAAGCTCACAACGCTTCGGAACGTGTTTCTGAGACATGCCACAATCGTTGTCGAGAGAACGGCGTTCCAGATCTTGGACTCCGTGGGGGGTGTCTCGGTCCAAATCGATCGCGTGGCCGGTCGGCTTGACGGGATTTCTGACCAGCTGATGGGTGTATTGGACAAGGTCACCGACGCGAGTATGTCACCGATACGCCCATAGGGTTCACGTAGAGCTGACAATTCTCGCGTAGGTATGTCCGCGAAGATCGAACAGATCCCGTATCCGTCAGGTGCATCCTTCCTCAGCGACAAGGGTTGCCTTGAAGGTACCCGGACCGCATTCTTGGACTACATCACCGACTGGGTGAACAATTCCGAGTCAGCCCGCGGGCTTGTATTGTTCGGGCAAGCCGGGACGGGCAAGTCGTCTATCGCACATGAAGTCGCACACCGATTCCGCGAGATGCACCGCCTCGCGTCATCCTTCATGTTCTTGCGTAGCGAACAATCCAGCCAGGAATCTCATCTCCTTTTCACCGGCCTCGCGCGCGACCTCTCCGACCGTTATCCCGCATTCCGTTCTTCTTTAGGGAGGGCCATCCAGTATGACACATCTGTTCGGCGTGGCACGAAAGACCTCTCCATAATATCCAAATCCCTACTGTTACAGCCCCTCAAAGACACGGCTCTCGTTGGTCCCGTTTTTGTCGTTATTGACGCCCTGGATGAAGCGTCGAGCGTGACCGGACGAAATGGGCTGCATACATTCCTCGCGAACCACGTCCACGAATTCCCTCCGAACTTCCGCTTCCTCATCACCTCGAGGCCGGAGCACGACATCGAGCGAGCATTTTACCATTCCAAGTCGATCGACATCAGACGGATGGACGATCCAGAGCTTTCTTCTGCCTCCGAGAAGGATATTCGCGCCTACCTCGAAGCCAGCTTACCTTCCGATCTCTATCACAAGCACGGCGAGGACTTCGCAAGGAAGGCGGAGGGACTATTTCAGTGGGCCGCCGTGGCTTGTCAGTACATTCAGGAGCCACCTAACGGACTCACGGAAGACGAGTGCGTGGACCGGATACTGGATTCGACACCAGGGCGTTTCCAGCGGATGGATCCCCTGGATGAACTGTACCTCAATATCCTCGAGTCATGCTTCGACTTGAGCGACCCCGTCGTCAAGCGCAGGTACCGATCTGTGATGGGTCAGCTCCTGGTCGCGTTCGAACCCCCCTCCAGCCGTTCGTTGACTGCCCTCCGCCGTCACCTGGCCAGTCAGGATGTCGACAACGATGGCTCCGTCTCTGCCATTATCAGCAACCTCGGTTCGCTTTTGAGCAATGTCACCTCCGCCGATGCGGACGAACCCATAACCGCGCTTCATACATCATTCCGCGATTTTCTCACTACGGAGGACAGGGCTGGGGTGTTTAGTGTGGACCTTGCAGCTTCCCACCGTCAGATGGCGTACTGCTGCCTCGGCCTCGTCGTCCACGAGGTCCACTTTAATATCTGTCACCTCGTGTCGTCGTATCCGAAGAACTCAGATATCCCTGACATCCGCTCCCTCATAGCTCGATATATATCTCGCGCTCTATCCTATGCTACTCGTTTCTGGGATGATCACTTGCAACACGCGCCGTTCCATCCCAGTTTGGTCGAGAAACTCCAGGCACTCCTACTGACGAAGTTCCCATTTTGGCTCGAATGTCTCAGCCTCCTTGACTGCATCGATCTCGCTCTACAAGCATTGTCAACGTTGAAAGCATGGCTGGCCGTCGATCCAAGTGTAAGTATCCCATGATACTCTTCCCCATGCAAACGCTCACGAGCGGCAATCTGACAGAACCCTGCTGCAGAAGTACGCACGCTCTCGACATTCATCGATGACGCATCCGCGTTCGTGCGGTACTTCGCCATGCCCATGTCCCAGAGTGCCCCGCACATCTACCTATCTGCGCTTCCATTCTCCCCAGCGTCATCACTCGTACTCAAGCATTATGGCACGATGTTTCCAAACGTGATGGCGCTGGAGCGTGGGCGGCTAGCTCATTGGCCAGCACAGGAGATAGTTATCGGTGTGGGCGCAATGTGCCTTTCCGTTGCGTTCTCTCCAGACGGCACGCGCGTTGCTTCGGGCCTGGCGGACGGTACAATCCACATGTTCAGTTCCTCGACTGGCCAGGAGATCCGGGTGCCATTCACCGGGCATGAGGGCTGGGTTAGATCTGTCGTGTTCTCCCCAGATGGCCGACAACTCGTCTCCGGGTCGTATGATGGTACGATCCGGGTGTGGGATGTTGCGACAGGGGAGGGGGTCCCAGAGCCATTCGTGGGGCACACGGATTGGGTCAAGACTGTCGCACTCTCACCGGATGGCCGATACGTCGCATCAGGCTCGGATGACCGAACAATCCATCTCCGGGTTGCCTCCACAGGGCGGATGGTCACGGAGCCATTCACGGGACACACAGGCCCCGTCACTTCTGTCGCATTCTCTCCGGATGGTCTCAGCATCGTCTCGGGCTCCAATGACAAGACGGTCCGTGTCTGGATCGTAGCTACGGGAACACCAGTTGTAGGGCCCCTCGGGGGACACACCAACATCGTCAACTCCGTCACGTTCTCTTCGGATGGACGGTATATTGTCTCTGGCTCAGAGGATCACACGATCCGCATTTGGGATGCCACTGCATGGAGCTCAATCGCAGCGCCACTCGAGGGACATACCAGCGCTGTTAACTCTGTCGCCGTCTCTCAAGACAGCCAATATATTGTCTCGTGCTCAGATGATTCGACCATCCGTGTCTGGAATGCTGCGACCAGATTGCCGGTTGGAGAACCACTCACTGGGCATGGGGCCACTATTAGGTCCATCGCACTCTCACCAGATGATCGGCACGTCGTATCAGGCTCGGAAGACAAGACAGTGCGCATCTGGGATATGTCCGCGGTGCAGGGACCCGTAGAACTGGATTCCATTATCCCACCTCAGCAGGATAGCCAATACATCATCACAGGTATGTAGGGTCACGCATTCTACCCGTTGGATGGTGCTAAAGCAGAGACAGGTTCTGGACCACTTGGAGGGCACACGGACACCGTTTGGTCAGTCGCGTTTTCACCGGATGGCCGCCTTGTCGCCTCAGGCTCGGTGGATCGCACGATCCGCATATGGGATGCTGTGGCGGGGGAGGCAGTGGGAGAGCCTCTCACGGGACATGCAGGCGACGTCGGCTCTGTCGTTTTCTCTCCGAATAGCCAACGCATTGCTTCTGGCTCGCAAGATCAGACAATCCGTATCTGGGATGTCACAACAGGCCAGGTAGTTGTAGAGCCACTCGAGGGGCATCGAAGCGTGGTCATGTCCGTCGCGTTCTCCCCCGACGGGCGGCTGATCGCCTCGGGCTCCTTCGACAAGACGATCCGTATCTGGGACGCCGCGACGGGAAAGACGGTGGCAGAGCCGTTCAGAGGTCACACAGAAGGTATCTGGTCCATCGCGTTCTCGCCGAATGGACAGTTTATCGCGTCGGGCTCGTTCGATCATACAATCCGTGTGTGGGATGTCACGACAGGGCATGAAATCGCAGGACCATTAAAGGGACATACTCATTGGGTCTTCTCTGTCACATTCTCTCCCGATGGCCGATACATTGCCTCCGCCTCTCATGATCATACGATCCGCATCTGGGATGCCGCATCAGGACAGCCAGCCACGGACCCTTTCGAGGAAGTCGACCCTGTTCCCTCATCTATCTCATTCTCACCAGACGGTCGCCATATTGCCTCGAGCTGGGATGACGGTGCAATTCGCATCTTGGACGCCAGAACAGGGCGCGCGGTCTGTGACCCGCTCATAGGACACGCAGGTAGAGTCGCGTCTGTTGCCTACTCTCCCGATGGACAACACATCGTCTCGGGCTCATTCGACACCTCAGTTCGGTTGTGGATCACGCCAGCGATCGACGCATCCGCGACAGGTGTTCCGAGCTCGGACGATCCCCGCACCAGCCCCCATAGCGGCGCTACCCCAGTCCCCGTCGAGTTTCGGACGGATCAAGGGTTCGCGGTAGACGACGATGGGTGGATTCGAGGATCCGGTGGCGAGCTCGTAGTCTGGATCCCGGAACCGCACCGGGTTGGCCTTCCTCGGCCGAATAATGTGTGGGTCAGGGCGAAACACGAGACCATCTTGGACAGTAGTCATTTTGTTCATGGACCAGATTGGACGACGTGTTTTGGGAACGATCCCCAGAACGTTGCATTGTAGATATGTGCCTTTATTGTTACCGGGTTGCGATGTACGATATCTTTGCTTATGTTGCGAATTCCTGCCGATCAATCGATTAACATGGTTGTTCGCGCTCGGGTCCTTAGTAAATCTAGTATTTGCGAGTGTACCCTACGAGGAATGACAACTCTATGGTAAGCACTGATTCAATGGAGCGGAGACCTCGCGTGCACACCCCCTCGATTGTGTGTGATATTCATTTATCCCACGGCCGACGTTGAGTGAAGGCTGCTCCGGCAACGTGGTCGATTTGGGACGTCTGACCCACATAGAGCTGTTTTGCTACACTACCAATGGCACCAATCCACGCCTTGAGGTGGATACACGTGCTCGCCAGGGTGAAACCTCCACGAGGTGCAGCAGCCAGGGTCGCACTGTGGCAGCAAAACGGGAGTTTTGTGAGGTGCATAAATGCGCACCGACACCTTCTGGGAGAAGCCGGGTGGAATGCGCGAAGAGATAGTATCGATGAAACCGATCTCTGACTAGCGCGAAAAAGTTGGCCACCGCAGAAGGCTGAAACATTACACGAAAGGGTTTTCACCTTGCCCAGCGTTGGCTAGCGTTGATCAGCGTCGAGCGAATCGAATGAGACCGAATAGACTCACGATAGTGGCTGTCGAGCAATCTATGTGGCCGAAACTGATGCATCGAAGAAGGTTGAGAACGGTGCCGTCGGATATCGCCAGCGGATACTTAAGGGAGAAGGGGTCCCGAGACGAGACCGTGGGAAGGATTCACGGTGGCACGACGTTACATAAGTGTTTGGCAACACGCTCGCGGGGGTCGGCCCGATGCTGTTCCTCTCGCCTCAACGGCGACCCTCGCGTCGACCGCTCTATTCTACACAACGACAGCAACAATAATGACGACGACGACCAGCCCACTATGTCGCACTCACACTCCGACTGTAGCCAACCAAGAGTCTGCGTAAACCTGTCCCCGTCCTTCCGCCCTGGGCATGCACCACCGCACCGCCGCTGGATAAGTGCTAACTTGGCGTCGATTCTGAGTAGACCCAAATGTCTTGTGCGCCAGGTTGTCAGGTCAGAAGTGCGGCGCGGAGAAACGTGGCTGTGCGCACCTCAACATCCACACTTTGCATGGTATGGCAGTCACGATGTCAGCAAGTCCCTGGGGTAGGACCTATTGCCACTGGTCACTCATGATCATCCCTTCGCATGTCCTACAGCGGACCATCAGTGGGGCGGCCATTGGCAGAAGATACCTTGAGAAACAGCGCACAGCGTAGCCGGTCTTCGTAACAGACAGCGCAGCGCCCAGTGTCTACTTACTGTAGTCCAAGCGCGCGCAGGCGCGGTGACGAGAGCAAGGTGAAATAATCGAATTGCGACGCGGCAGGCGGCCCGGCCAGAAAGTTCTCCTCTGCAACATTTCGAGACTCCCACAGCGGCGTTCTGCACCCTGCACACACCCTCGCGACCTCCACATAGGTCCGTATAGCCCACTATGGACCTCTGAATCTCTTCCGCACCGCCAGATACCCAGCAGAAGGACCAAAAGGCCGTAGACACCGGTCACAAGCGCAAGGCACGCCAGGACGACCCGGACAAGCAGGAGCGCAAGCGCAAGCGGCGCGAGGAGAAGGAGGCGCAGCGGCGGACGCAGGAAGAGGAGGGGCCTGTTGGTGCGTTGTGTGCGCTCTTCGTGCGGTTGTGTTGGGTGCTGACTCACGGGGTGATAGATAAAGGGAACGATGCAAGGGGCGTAGAGCCTCAGGCAGCCGTCAAGAAGGCCAAGAAGGAGAGGAAGGAAAAGAGGAAGGCCGCCGCAGTCGGGAGGTCGAGCCTGTGCTAGAGGACGCTACGCCCGAGGAACCCGGCGCCAACGAGCCAGGTGCGCAGTCGCCCTTCCTCATGCACTCATGCGCCCTAACGATTTACCAGTTCCCAAAGCAGACCTCAAAAATGACAAAAAGCGCAAGGACAAGAAGAGCAAAAAAAGCTGCTGCCGCCGAGTCTGTTACTCCCGACACTGGTGCGTTAGGTAGCTCTGTTTTCTCAATACACACATATCTATCCGATCATACAGGCATTACGGACTCCGGCAAAGAAAAGAAGAAAAAGCTCAGGCGCGACGGCGCGGCCGCTCCCGCGTCCACGTCCGCATCCGCCATCTCGCTCGCCGACGCCGGGGCATACTTCCAGACGCACTCCATCACCGTCCACCTCCCGCCGTCTGCGCCCCTGCTCCTCCCACTCCTCGCCTTCGTGCTCGCCGACACGCGAGCTCGCGCTGCAGACGCACGGCGCGCTCACGGCGCTGCGCGCGGCGCCGTGCGCGGCGGCGTTCGGGGGCGTCGACAAGGGCGCGCAGGCACGGCGCGGCGCTCGTTGTGGGCACACCTGGGCGTGTGCCGGACCTCATGCGCGACGGCGCGCTGGTAAGGTAGGCGTCACGAGGATTCAACTAGGTTTACGTAGCCCCTAACCCTAGGGGTTACGTCATGCCGTAATGTTTCAACTTGCGAGTCTCAAGGCTTAGGAGCATCAATCCTCATAAACAGCTTGTAGATTCAATATATATAAGTGTAATATGGTGTGGTGTGGAGGTTCGAGATGAGGATGTGCAGTGGCTTGAAGCAAATTCGAGTGGGGGAGAGCAAATGAAGGGAGCAGAAAAAGGGGGGGATGATGCAAAGTGTAGAAATGCTGTCATTTGGAGCCAGTACATACTACAATATACTACAGAGTAATAGGAGGATTGTACAGTATTTACATCAATGAAATCACATGGGTTTTCGGGAGCTGGAGCTCAAAATGCTGGATGCAACAAAAATGTACATAAAGTGACAACGCGCCTATCATTTCTTCATCAACAATTGCGTAGTTTTGCTGCGTGCCATTATACAGTGGAGGCGGAGGCTGGAGTCAATTCTTGCATGCGAGAGCTAGGGAGAATCAGGTCAAGCGAGACAGAACTGAGAGTAGCGGAGGCAGGGGGAGAGGATCCGGGAAAGCGGCCCAGCTGGAAGACCGAACGGAGCACGACTTGTTGAACTCCCCGAAAGTCACATGATTGGTTACATAGCATATACGTAATGTTCCAACCCACTGGACGTGTTGAAGCGCAGCAGAGGGTGGAGTGACAACTGAAGGACACAGAGTGACGCTCAGTCAGAGAAGGTCAAAAGACTAATACATTAGTGCAATACCTGAAGGACACAGAGTGACGCTACAAAGGCGAAGAAAGAGGTCCTTATATACAGTAAGGAACGACAGATAGCATGTGATAAACACTGCTTAGAAAGCCTAAGAGACCCACATAAAACGGAGTAAGAGTGGGTACCGGAGTACAAGGTGGGTCATGGAATGCCCTAGAATAGTCCAGAACATGGAAACAAATGTGGGGCTGAACACAGCCTTAAGTCTAGAACATTATGTACACTAGATAAGATAGTCCTTGATCATTAGGTCCATATCTAATCTAATCAGAGCCGCCAGGACACTGTCCATCTCAACAGGACGGATTATTAAAGATGATCTGATTTGACTCCTTTCGTGTGGAAAATGCATTTGGGAAACATTGCACTTTTCTGATCTCCCTGAGTGCATCTCTCAACATTTTTAATTTTTAATTCTACTG